>PVIH01010917.1:0-72180 GCA_004025045.1 Sigmodon hispidus
CAGCAACAGCCAGGTATGTTAAGACTACTGGTTTCTAATACAAAGTGATCACCACAATGACACAGGTACATAGTTCTTCAATATTCTTCTTTAACATAATTATTTAGATGATATCTTTGTGAGTACTCAAACCCCATCCCTGTGATTATAATAAAGCACTGTACACAACTTTTAAATTTCTTGGAAGTTAGTTCAGAATTAATATTTTATTCTCATTTAATATGTATATTATGAGTTAATTCATGTTTCTTTACAAAATTTAAATTTCAGGGCTGGCATGGTGACTCAATTGGTACTTGTACGTTTAAAATAAGTCTGATGACCTGATTTTATTCCTGAATACACTAGGAAAGTGATGGGAAAGAACCCATTCCACTAACTTATCTTCTGGCCTCTTGTGTGCTTTCCATGTGCTCCTCAACACCCCTCCACACACACACACATTATGCTCATGAATTTTATGGCTGGAATATTTACAAGTTTTTTCATGGTAAAATGCAAGTGTATTTCAATCCAGGGGTCTGAATTGAAACATGTAAGGGCCAGTTGTAGTCTGATAAGGAAAAACAAAGGATATTTAAGTGAAGTTTGGAGGAAAATACCGTAAGACTAGCAAAAATGAGGTAACAAAATAGTGCATTGGATCCAAACACTTATTGATAAAGCTCCATGACCTGAGTTCCATTCTTCAGGATAAAGAAGAAAAAATTATCCTGTTAGGCCCCATGCATAGCACTTATGTGCAAATGCCCACATATACACAACAGTAAAAAAGTACACTATAATGATATGTATAATTTATAGTATAGTAACTGGTATTAAGTTGCCAGTGATAGAAACTCTTTACTGCCAGTTTGACTGAGTTTAGGAATGCTAAGAGACTGATGAGGCATTCCTCGGTATGTGTGAATATTGCATTTCCAGAAAGGCTTAACTGATGGGGATTTAGAATAATGGGGGGCGGGGCAAATGAAAAAGGCTGTGAGGCACCAGCACTCCCAGGATAGGGATACCAGCTTCCTCACCTGCCACCGTATGAACTGCTCTTTTCTACAAATCTTCCCGAATGTCATGGCCATGATGTATAAAGGTCCGAGGAGCCTTAAATTCAGTGGCTCTCTTCTCCATTTCCTCTTCGAACTCCTTTTCAGAACTGGTGACTAAACAGAGACCCCACAATGCTGAGTGGTATCGCTAGCTTTTTGATTGCTTCATACTTCTCATTTTGAGTCAGAGCCTCACAGTGTTGCCCAGGCTGGTTTTGAACTTATTTAACATCCCAGACAGTTATTGGACTGTTGATCCTCCTGAATTAGCATTCCTAATAGTTAAGATTATAGGCAGGTACAACCAAGGCTTAGGCTCCAACTCTTCTTTTAGTTGTTTCTAACAGAATTGTGGTCCCAGTGTTGAGAAAAGCAGCTAACAGTTCTTGAAAAGAAATAATTATAAGTGAAGATAATCAGAAGTGGGTGGAGTTACAGAGCCTCAGATGGAAAGCCATGGAAGGAAAGACAGCTGCTACGCAAGCGTTCTGAAGATTCGGTGTTGCAGCATTCCTAATCCATCATCGAGAAATATTTCCAACTTCAGTGAAGTGGAATAGAGGGGATTTAAATCCACCTGTAGATACTGAGATTAAAACTTGAAGTTTGAGGATTAGTACTTTTGGGCTTTGTTATTGTTAGCAATAATTCAGGTGAGAAATAAGGGGAAGAGGAGCTAATGGTGAAGCAATTAATAGATGAACATTTCCTCTAACGGAAAAGCTGCCTTTGAAGAAATGCAACAAAAGGAGAGGTGGAATTCCCTTTGGTTAGGAAGCAGATGCATAGAGAATGGGGCTTTGGGGGTATGCACAGCTCTTATATATAACACAGTTCTTTATACATTGATGGGAAGATCTTCCGTAAAGAGTGAGAGGTTGCGTCCAGAGAAAAGAAGTGTGAACGGGCATTTGAGAGCTTTGCACACTGAACTGGCATCTGCACGCGTGTTCGGTGCCCATTTGAGATTTGTAAATCCAGATTGGAAATGGTATCAGTTCACAGAGCAGTGGAATTTTTTCTTGCTGGGTCAGAGACAGCTGCGGAGGAGATGGGAGGGTGAATGGTTGGATTTAACTGGACTAGGAACTTTGCCAGCAAATAGGTCATGGGGTAAAGAGGATAGGAAGACCAGAGCCCGGACCAGCATGGGTCATGGAGCCAGGGAGTCACCCAAGGAATCTGAAAATTCTTGGCTGAGTAAAGAGGAGGATAAAGAGAGGGATGTGAAGGAGGAGCGAGTTCAACGAAAACAGTCAATTATGGGAGCCCTGTGAAAGGCAGCCCTGTAGCTGGAGGGGATTTCTTAAATGAGTGAACAAGGATGGTAAAACGAAGTAGTGAAATTAAAATGCAAATTTTGGACTAATGGAGATGAAGTAAAGACCCAAGAAGGAATAATCTGAGGAGCTAAAAAGATCAAAGACACGGGCTGTGCCAATGTTGAAGCCATGGGGTATCTAGAAGAGATGAGAAGTCCTTCAGTCAGTTATGACGACGATGAGGAAGAAGGGGGAGAGAGATGCCGTGTCTTTGTTTCCCAAATAAACTGGGAAGGATTCTAAGGGGCTGTTAAGTCTAGCAGCTACAGGATAATACATTAACTGGTAGAGGCAAAATGTGATTATCAAATCCCTGAGGGTTACTCATGAGCTTTTAAAGTGATATGCTTGACATGGGGCTATTGGGATCTGAGATAAAACCTGAGAATACTATTCCAGCTGCTTCATCAATTTCGTCAATTCAGTTAAACATCTTTCTTAGAAATAAACGTCCATACTACTTAAAGTTTTGTTATCTTATTTTCCATAGAAATTTGAACATTTGAATACCTTTACTCTAGAATATAAAGTTAACTTTAGTGGATTTATTTAGAGTAGTCAATTGGCTAACAAATATGGTACAATAAGATAAATTCACTTATACTATGAAAATTGAGAAAGAAGATTAGAATATATCTTAGGGAATACTCTTGAATCACTTTTTAGATGTTTGTTTTTGTATTACAAAAATATAGTTGAGTAGTATAAAAGTGGGCCCTGACATAAAGGTAACAGTATTGTGGAAAAATACATAACAAAAAATCAAACATGTGGAACTGGGCGGTGAATGTCATTATGCTGCAGTCTTTCCCTAAGGAGTGTGATGGATGTGTGTACAACATATTGGAAGGAGATTTTTGTTTCCTGATTGGTATACTATTAACATGTTATCTAAAATATTATAGTAACCATTGTCTGATAATAAGTTTTTAAAACAACCAGTGAAGATACACGTTTCCATTTATAGAACTTATTTTAAAACATTAATGAATTATTAAAGTCCTAATAAACAGAACACTTTTTGTGGTTACAATATTAAGTTACAAAACTGTAAGTCAGTGGTTCTCAACCTGTGGGTCACTGTTCTTTTGGGATCTTTGGGATCTTTAACAATTCTCTCACAGGAGCCTCATATCAGATATCTTGCATGTCAGATGTGTACATTATGTTTAACAACAGTAGCAAAATTACAGTTATGAAGAGAAATGACATAATTTTATGATTGTGGGTTGCCACACTGTGTTAAAGGGTCACAGCGTTAGCAGGATTGAAAAGCACTGCTCTGAGCAGCCGCTGCGCCACCTATTGGTAGAATAATTTAAGACGCCCGCAAACCCTCTGAGATCATGTATCAAGCAAGCATAGTTCGTTACATGAAAATGTCCTAATTTAGCTGTGGTAAGATTATAATCTTTACTGTTCTGTCATTTTCTTATACACATAAAACATACAGAATCAAGAATCAGTAAAATTCAATTCTTGTCTAAGTTTTTATAATGTATGTTCTTGATCTTCCAAGTATCACTTTCTCGATCTTTATAAAAATGTATTTGAAGTATGATAGCAACAATAAATGATACCATATACTTAATTTCAAACATCTTGTAAGTTTTAGAGTATGAATATAAGCAAAGGCAGATATCTAATTTGAAGAACTTTTTCAAGTTTGAGATCATCATATATTTATTTCCACTCAATGTAGGGATGAAGAAATTCTACTGATACAAACCAGAGAATCCACTGTATGTGCTATCTTGTTAATTAATTGATTGATTGATTTAATTTATGTGGATATATTTATGCCTACTTATTTGTCTGCTCACCACACGCATGCAGGTGTCAGCAGTGAATTAAAGGGAGCATCTGGACCCCTGGAACCAGTGTTGCAGTTGATTGTGGGAAGCTGATGTGGATGCTGGGAACCAAGTTCATGTCCTCTGAAAGATCAATTACTACTTTTAACTGCTAAACAACCCCATTTAAAATATAAATGATGTTTTCTAATGAGAGATAGAAAGGGAGTGGATCTGGATGAGAGGGGAGGTAAGTAGAAACAGGTAAGGTAGAGGAAGAGGAAGCCATAATCAGGATATAGTATGTGAGAAACAAATCTATTTTCAATAATATGAAAGAAAATTAAATACAAATAAAAGTTTCCACTGTATGCAAAACATATTTTCAAAATTTTAGTTTATACTGAGTTGTTCTATATACTCATTCACATATTTAAAAAATCTGGCAAAAGGTTTACTGACTGCACAGAAGTTTTTCTTGTAGAACACAATGAAAATTAAAAAAATAGTAAATTAATGAAAATATTAACATGTAGCTTAATTTATATTTTCAAGTGTAGTTGTAAATGAGTGTTTTTGTTCTTTTATTGCCATTTTTCTTGTGTTAGACGAATAGAGAGACTTAAGGTGCTTTTGAACAAGATTGTCAATAAAGGTAATGACTTTTCTTATCCATTTGAAAAACAGAAAGCACTTAAGGAGTGTAAGCAAGTGAGCTCAAAATAATGTAAACCACTGGTACAACTTTTAGGAACATTAATGTGTTTTAATTCAACATTGTTTTTCTAGTATTAACCTACTAAGGTTTAATAAAAATTCAAAGGAGTAAAGTCTATATTCATATGACTTTTAATATTGCATATTTGTTAAAAACTAAATATAACATTGAGTGTGTCTTTCTCAACAGCCACTAGATACCCGAAGAACACAGGAGTTCAGAAAGCATGACTTCAACCTAGATTTTACATTTATTAATCTTCACAATTACTATTTTCAGTTGCAAGAAAAAGTCAATATCAAACATTCCATTTTTTAAAAAGTGAGAAAATTCAAATGAAATAGAACACTCAATAATTTGATAACATACTATCCTTCAATAATGCATTGATAAAATATTTTAAGTGGTGAGATAACAGTTACTGGTATTTTGTTATATTTAATTCAATTGTTATTACAAAGTGTTTATCATTAAGGTCTTTATCATTCCCCAGATGTTCTGAAAAATGTTTATTTCTTTAGGAATATTTTAAATATCTTTAGGACTTGCCTTTTAAAATAAAATAACAAAAAAAAAGACTACAGATAGTACCTGACTACATTTCAACATCTCCCACCAATAATCAGATAAAGACAAGGAGAATCAGAGATATGGTGAAAGCATATTATCTTTGAGGGACTGCAGGTCAAGTCCAACATCTATGTCTTGCAACTCTCAGCTGCCTGTCGCTCCAGCTTCAAAGGGATTTGACACCCAATTCTGGTCTCCACAGTAATTTCACTCTTATGTACAAATCTGAAAACAAATACCAACACATACATAAGTAAATATCACTATCACAGGGATTTTATTACTCTAATACTTCAATAATTAAATATTGCCTTAATATTTAAACATATATATGTATGAGGAAAAGAGAGAGAGATACCCAGAGATTCACTTATTTTACTTTCTGGACACCTATTTGAAACAATAAATACACTAAATGGATTATCTTAATTTATATTCAGTTGATAATGAACATTATTTCAGTGTATGTGAATATATGAATAATGAGTTGCTATGCATGTTTCTTTTTTCTTTAACTGAAAATAGATTTTTTTTTTTTACAATATATGCTGATTATGACAGTTCTCTTCTCCTCCCCCACCTAGTTCCTCCTTCTCTTCTGGATTCACACACTATGTGTTTCTTTGTTTCTTTTTAGATAATAATCAGGCCTATAAGGAAAATATAATAGTAACATAAAATAAGACAAATTTAAACTAAATAAATTTAGATATGACAAAGAAACAAACAAACATGAAAAAGAGCCAAAAAGAAGAAAAAAAGAAGGAAGGAAAGAAAGAAATAACAAGAAACAGATATGGATATGGAGATGCACATATATGAATACTTAGGAATCCCATAAAAACTTCAAACTGGAAGCCAGAATAAATATACACAAACCTGTAAGGTAATAAAACAAAACAAACTAAAGACAAAAGACAAAACTGCCACCAACTAAAACACACCCTGACTATAAGACAAAGAACCTAGAGAGATGCTATTGACTTCATGTGTTTTGGCCATCTAGTGGCCATGAGAACTACTGGGTGGGCTTTTTGTTTGTTTACTTGTTTTGTTTTTGTTTGTTTGTTTTCTCCAGTGAGACTCCTTAGGAAAAACTAAGTTTTCGTTTGCAAGTGGCAATCAGTTGAAGACAGCTTCTGTGTTAGGGGTCAGTGTGTGAGTCTCCTTTCAGCTCTAGGATCTCATCTGGAGGCTCTATGCATGCAGCCACACTCTTTATGTGTCTAGAAGGCCTTAATTCCTTCTCCCTTCTGGCTATTACACTCTTTCTGCCTTCTCTTCTACAGGGTTTCCTAAATCCTGGGGTGAGGGACTTAATGTAGTCCTCCCATTAATAATTTGCTGGTTACTTTTAACAGTTTCAAGGTTTTTCACTCTCTGCATATTGTCTGACTGTGGATCTGTGAATTTGTTTCTATCTGCTGCAGTAGGAAGTTTCTTTGATGATGGTTAAGTAAGACAGATATTTGAGTATAACAGAATACCACTAGGTGTTATTTTATTGCTACTGATTTTCAGCAGAATAGGATCATGTGGCTTACTTTTAGT
The DNA here is from genome assembly GCA_004025045.1 of Sigmodon hispidus. Classification (NCBI taxonomy): domain Eukaryota; kingdom Metazoa; phylum Chordata; class Mammalia; order Rodentia; family Cricetidae; genus Sigmodon; species Sigmodon hispidus. The sequence goes on from PVIH01010917.1 coordinate 7,001, forward strand.
TGCCTGGCCTATCCAGTCTCAGGATTTTGGCCACCAGAGTGGGCCCTATTTTATAGACTGGGCCTTAGCTAAAATCTGGTATTTGTTGGTTACTCCCATAAGTTTTGTGCCATTATTGTACTACTATGCCTTGCAGACAGGTCAGTCACTTTTGTAGGTTGAAGGTTTGTAGATGGGTTTGAGTTTATCTTTCTTCGTTGGCATTACCATAGATACTAGACCGTAGGGATAAAGGCTCTAGGTAGGCCCCAGATCAACTTCTCCATGTTCAGGGAGTGATATAGATATGGTCTTCAGCAATAGGGCCCTATTGTTCATGTGTGGAGAGCCATCAATAGCCTTGGCAATAGCTTCAGTTGTTTGAGGGTTCCCATAGAACTGCTTTGGCCAACAGTTATATGTAACCCATTAACAGAACTAGAAGATTCATTTGATAAAGAGCCCCAATCGGGGCTCTGTCTTTTATACTATTTAGGTGTTTTGTTTACTTATTATATATATATAATGTATTATAGAAAACATTTTCTGTATTAGGTTTTATACAACCCTCAAATAGCCCTTCATTTTAGCTATTGCTCCCTATATACACTCCCCCTCCATGTTTGATTCTCTCATTTCAGCCCATACTACCTCCATTTCATCCATAACTATTCTATTTCCCCTTCTTAGGGAGATCTATCTTCTCCCCTAGACCCTTCCTCTCTACCTACCCTCTATAGTTTTTACATATTATAACTTGCTTATAATTGACTTCACAGGTAACCTCCATATATAAGCAAATACATACTATATTTGTCTTTCTGCATCCAAGGTACCCCATTCCAGAGGTTGTTTTTAGTTCCATCTATTTGCCTGTAAATTTCATTTTTAATAGCTTAGTGATGCTTTATTACATAAATATATGACAGTTTCTTTATCCATTTATGTGTTAGGGATAACTAAGTTGTCTTAGTCAGTGTTCTGTTGCAGTAAAGAGACACTATGATCACACAACTCATATCAAGAAAACCATTTAATTGGTAATGGCTTAAAATTTCTGAGGCCTAATCCATGGCAAGAAATATCTGGAGAATCAGCTTAGAGTTCCACATCTAATCAGCAGGCAATAGGAAGAGAGAGTTCTGGTTTATGCACTTGAAACAACAGATCTCATCCTCAATAACACACTTTCTCACACAAGGCCACAGCTAGTTCAACAAAGACACAACTCCTAATCCTTGTCACATAGTGCTACCACCCAGTGACTAAGTATTCAAAATTGTGAGCCTATGGGGGCACTCTTATTAAAATCATCACATAGGGTGTTTCTATTCTCTGACTATTATGAGTAAAGCTGCAATAAGCATGGTTGAGAACAGACTGGTGATTACAGTCTGTTGAATCCTCCTCTGGTTATCTGCTGAAGAATGATATAACTTAATCTTGAAGTAGGTCATTTTTCATCTTCCTGAGAAACTGCCACACTGATTCCCTTAGTGGCTGAACAAGTTTGTTTTCCAGCAGGAATAGATAAATGTTTCCCTTACTCCACATTTCTGCCAGCATAAGTTGTCTCATGTTTTATTAATGGTATAATTAATTACAGCATTCTGATTGGTGTAAGATGAAGTCTTAAAGTAGATTTTGATTTGCATTTCTCTGATGACTAAGAATGTTTAACTTTTCTTTAAGTACTTCATACCATTTAACTTTCCACTTTTGGAAACCAGACCCTGATAGAAGAGAATCTGATAGAAGAGAAAATGGGGAATAACCTTGAAATGATTGGCACAGAAGAATTTCTGAACAAACCACTGTTAGCATAGGAACTAAGATCAACCATTAATATGTGGGACTCTTGAAAATAAAAAGTGGCAGACTATAGAAGAGAAAAATGTTTTAGTACTGAAAATTTAATACTTTGGTTTAATTTAGAGTATGGAAAAATGATAAAGTATTTTTCTGTGAAATTATACCATACTGATTATGAAAACTTAAAATGTTCTATTGTTGGAACAACCAGAGAAGATCATGAAATTCCACTGTATCAGTCTAGTATAAAATGTTTTTTAACACAACAAGTATAACTTGTGCTATTTCCTTCCTAATAGATCAAAATAATAAAATAAAATATTTCTAAAACTTCATCACAAGGAATTAAAATGCTATCATTTCTGCCTTTTAAGAAATTAATTGAAGGAGTATGTCTTTAGTTCTGTGGAGTCTTTGCAACAATAGGCTTGATTTCTATCATTGCATAAATAAATGAATAAATAAAATTTAAAGTTGTAAAATTTATACTAAAGAAAGACTTTAAAGATATTTTCACAAATATATCTCAAAATATGAATTTGGAGCAACAGGAATCTAATGTACATAATCAAATACAAATTATTTTCAACATGCATCTATCTCTACAAAAGGCATACTAACTGATTTCTATTACTATCAACCAGACCATGCATCCTGAAGTGTCTTTTTTATTACTGTTATACTTCTTACACTAGAGGTAATTCTTTTTTAATTTTTTTGATTTCATATGCTACATAATCACTTGCATAAATTAAAATTTGAGTCAAAATTTATGATTCTGTTCTCAGCTATTTTTTAATTGATAAACTAATGTGGATACTTTTCAATTTTTCAAGCATGAAAGAGACACAATTTTCATATTCTCATGCATATTTGGAAATTTTTTCAAGCCTTGATTAACTCAAGCCTATATAGAGTGCTCGGGTATCTGCATATCTACCCTTCAAGCTTCCCATGTGTTACCAGGACCTACAGTTCCTCTCCAGGGGCAGTCAAAGAGAGGATAGAATGAAGGCTGTGAGTATGCATATGAATTAACGCCAGGAGAAAGAAAAAAAAATGGGGCTAAGAAAATTTACAATGTATTAGGGAGGATTCCCCATCACATCTGCTATTCCTTTTAAAATGAGAATTAGAAAAGAGAGTGTCAAAAGAAAAGAACTTCAGGTAAACATATCAGGTAAGTTGACCTGATAAATTGGAAAGAAAAAGCATTTGATTTCTCAGTAAAGAAGGGGAGATAAAGAGGAAATACTATGCTAAGATTTATAAGATGATTAAAGCATTGTGCATCCCCAGATGAGTGGGCAGAACTCCTGAAACATAGAGAAGCAGCAACAGAAGCATCTTATTTCAATAAACAACAAATTAGAAGAATATGTGATTTTCCTCTACCCTGAACTTCAAATCTGATTCCTTAGAATAGGCAAAAGCAAAACAAAACAGTTCAATATCCAGATCAAATACTTCCTCGCAAAATAATGTACACTAAATATATATGTATATATATATACATATGATAGAGAGCTACATTCTACAAAAATCAACTAATTTTATTATGTGTGTGAAAGAAAGATGAACTAGACATCAAAGGAGCAAGATTACGAAATCAAGATCTAAAAGTGAGACTAGGAAAATACAGACTTCCTGAGTCCTCTTCAGGGTCATTGCTAGTTCTCCAAGGATGCACTTAAATAAAGTCAGTTAATTTATATGTAAGTACAATCAAAGGAATTTAATACACATACAACTAATGCATCATTACCATTTTTGTAATTTGCAGTTCAGAACACCTGAATTTGGTGGTAGAGTCAGGAGCAACTGCAAGAGGTTTGTCATATATTGCAATTATGATGTTGATGTCTGATTCACCTATATCTATTTTTTCAGAGTCTTTAACTGTTAAGGAGGTTAAATTTATCAAAGGTTTTTTGAGGTGATCATATAACCTTTTTAATCTTTGAATTATATTGCTTTATTCCATTAATTGATTTTCATATATCTCACCATTTTGTGACTCTGGATTATAAAATTGATTGTTAAATTATAAATAACACACATTATAATATATCAAATGTCACATAATAATGTTACTATTTTTAAATAAATATGACATTATTAGGTAGGTATTCAAAACATCTAGGTTTTCATCAGAATTGTAAGTTTACTCAAAAGTTAAGAGAAGTACAATAAAATCACCACATGTTTAAATATAATATAAAAATAAATGGCAAAATAGTCAATGACTGAGATAGTACATTTGTTGCATGAAACAAAGGAGTAATTAGGTCTCAATGAGGAACAATAAATTAAGAATGCTATTGATAGTATTATGTGCCACCAATGATGCATTGAGTGGGGATGGCTTGTGTTGTGAGAATATTTATGATTAGAGGATTTAGAGCATTTTGATTAATATCTTACAGTACTTGGGACAGCTAGAAGACAGAGACATTAAACTCTGGCATATGACTTCATGCTCACTATTTGCATATATGTATAACACAGAGGAGAGCCATAGAACTCTCCAAATGAAACATACATTGAAGGGTGCTTTCCTAGGGTGATAATCTCATCAAAGCAGTGGCAAAGTGAGAGTTTCTGAAAAGGCAAGTCGTAGCTAGAGAATGACTTAATAAACAACAGACATATAGTCAATGCTTAGTAAGTAATACAAAATATTACCTGGAGTTGAATTCTCTTTACTCTTTTCTTTATGTATCTGAACATCTATTTTATGTGGGGAAAATAAAACATAATTCCATAAAGGTTTGTAACATGATTGCAACAAGCTTGATATACTTTTTTTTTTCTTTTTTCTTTTTTTTTCTCTTAAAAACATTTTTATTTTAGAATATTTTTATGTTTTTAATAAGAAATACACATTGGTTCTATCAAATACATTGTAAGTGTAAGTTAAGCATTATAAGTAGACTACCATAACACATTGGTTTATATTGAAAGTCTATAGTTGAAGTCATTCTTTGTTTTTCAGTGTTACTGGGTTTAGACAAATGCATAGGGACATGTATCCTCTATTACTATTTCTCAGTGCACTACATTTTATAAACTCATCAATCTTTCCCTTCTAACACACAGAAATCACTCATCATTGCTTTTATAATTGCTTCTCCTCAGTATGCTCCATGGTAATAATATGTAATATTATTGTTTTTTTCTTCCTTCTTTATTTTGTATTTATAAAAAAAAAAACAGTAAAAAAAATTTAAAATGCGGAAGAGTTAACAATAACTATACAGAGGATGAGAATCATAAGCATGGCTTATCAAGGGTGGAAATACAAATAAGATTGCTACACATATATTTTCTTTGTGTTCAGCTTTCCTTGATAGGATATATAGCTTTTGATCACTGGAAACATTTCCTTTGAAATGAATGAATTAGCAGGGAATTATTCCAGCTTTTGGCACAATGATACATGATGATGATTAAATTTTTTCCAAGACAGTGATAAATATATTCAAATATAGCAAATCTAAGATATTAAAAAGTATAGATTTCAGAGTTTAAGCTAAATGTAATCTTCATTTAAATATCACAGTTTCTTGTGTTTTTCTTCTATCAATGATACTAGGTTCTTTTTCTTTAGTCTGGCTCAAATATGAAAGAGATTCATGCAGAACTACTGACCATTTCAACATCCAGGCAAAATAGTAAGGAAATTTTTTTGAGATCTCTTTAGCAAAACTAGCTAAAATTCATCCCATTCCTTTAATTCTTACCATGTTGGTTGTCAAAAATGATCAGCCAATGTTCTTGACATTGTCATCTGTAATGTTGTTGCTCAGGACTGGAAGATTCCTCAGTCTCCCATATGTAATTCTGTACAAAAGTGTCTAAGAGTGACAAGTATTAAGAGTTAAAATATTAAAAAAGCAAAAGCTTTTGAACCTAGAGAAAATGTGTTTAAAAATGCAAGAGGTATTTTCCACTGTTTTTCAACAAGTTCAGTGTAGCTGAAGTCTTTGATCCATTTGGACTTGAATTTTGTGCAGAGTGATGGATATGGATCTGTTTGCATTGTTCTACATACCACCATCCAGTTATGCCAGCACCATTTGTTGAAGATACTATCATTTTTCATTATATATTTTTGAACTCTTTGTCAAAAATCATGCGTTCAATTCCATGACCTCTTTTTAATGCCAGTGTAGAATAAGTTTTTTGGCTTTTTTTTTTTTCAATCCTGTTTTTTTTTTTTTTTTTTAAGAAGTTAAGTACTATTCTTTCAAGGTCTGTGAAGAATTGTGTTGAGATTTTGGTAGGGATTGCATTGAGTCTGTAGATTGCTTTTGGTAAGACTGCCATTTTTACTATGTTAATCCTATCTATCCAAGACCATGGGAGATCTTTCCATTTTCTGATATCTTCTTTAATTTCTTTCTTCAATGACTTAAAGTTTTTTCCATACAGGTCTTTCATTTCTTTGGGTAGAGTTACCCAAGATACTTGCTGTCATTTGCAGCTATTAGAAAAGTGTGTCAAAATGTTTCACACACATCACAGCTAAGAAAGTGTTTAGACTATGATTAGATGAGAAGCATTCTGTTTCTAACAAAATAAGGCCAATGCCACTATTGCATAAGATATGGAAAGGACTGTTCAGACTTCAAAGTGCTTTCCACATACTTTACATTAGTATATATTTAGATAGATATCAGTAATTCATTACTTCATGTTTAAAAATAATTGCTGTGAGTTTGAGGCCAGCCTGATCTACAAATGGAGTTCCAGGAGAGCCAAGGCTGTTAACACAGAGAAATGCTATCTTTAAGAAAAAATGCTTACATATATTTAGTAAGTTATTTACAGAATCAAGAATTAAATAAAAAAACTGAATCAAAAGAATTAATCCTTTTGTTTATACTTTGTTTAGAATGTAACAGGAAAAGAAGAAAACAGCCATTTAGGATTAGCAGAAATGTATGGACTGTAATTTAGATAAAGCAATTTTTTAAAGCTTTGATACAGCAGTATCATGCTGAACCATAACAATGTCTCAGCTACTTTTATAAACACAGCACCTTTAAAGTAATTCATGAGAGATAAAAGAAGTTTATGTTTGTTTCCACAAGCATATTAACTCACCAAATATTTCCCAGATAATAGCTGACACTGAGATGTAGACTTACTAGGAATTGCACTGTATCAATTTGGGAAGGAAAAGCCAGTCCCAATATGCTAGTTCTGCTGGGTGCTTCCACTCACCTGTGTAGATGGAGATGCTTTTATCCTTGCTCCAATAAAGACAAAGAAGTACCAGAGACAAGGCTATTTGCTATTACCATCTTCCAAGTTATGGAAGTTAGGTGCAGTTTTTTTCACCTAACTTCCAACAGCCACTGTGGGGAACTTATAATGCACTAGTAACTTAGCATTCTAAAAAAGCTACATATATTGCCTTGATAATGTGATATTTATCTGAATGGCACATTTTATTATAAAATATAGAAATATTAGTTTGTGAAATTATATAACAAAGGAAAATATCTATATTGAATTATACCTATTAGTATATGTGGATATATGTTAAATATTTAATAAATCTTGGGATATCAGAGAGACCACACAGTCAAATCCTAGGCAGACAGCTCAGGAAATTATTGATCCTTAATACAAGGATAAACAACTGAGTCAATCACACACACCTTTAATCCCAGGACAGGGAAAGCCAGGAGTGGTGAACTTTTTCTGTGAGTTCAAGGCTATCTGCCTTTAAACCTAATTTGGATGGATAGAGTATATAAGAGGCTGTAGAAACCAGGCTGAGACAGAAGTGACTGGCAGAAGTGACTAATAGAAGCGACAGGCAGAAGAGACCAGAAGTGAGGCTGAGAAAGTTGCAAGACAGTTTGGTGAGAATTGACTGTGGTGTTTCCTCTCTCTGATATTTCAGCCTTTCCCCGATATTTGGCCCTGAGTCTCATTTATACAAACCAAATTTATACTACTACAAATATAAATCAACATAAAACTTAAATACAAAAGAAAATGAGAATATGTTTGATGTTTTTTCTTAAACATTGAACATAAAACATGCTACAGTGTATAAACACACACACACATATGCTCTGTAAAATAATTGTGATCCCTGTTTTATATCATATACACAAAAATATCTCAGAAAAAGACATAAAATATTCCATATTAAAATATATATTGCTAATTATTATGTTAATATTTTGTTGATGAAGAATATTTTATGAAGATGATAATTAGACAGATATATGTAATTCAGGTAAGACTTGTGGGGTCCTATACAGTTTAATCCTTTGGCAAGTAATTGTTCTGATCTTTCACTGCCATCTAGTGGTAGTCTTAGTGATTTGCCTCTTTTTCTTTTCAATAAAGTTTAAAACATTGATTTAGATTGCAAATGGGGTGATTTTCCCCCAGACCGTTATCATAATCTTGTTTATCTCAGTCAGTCTATAGACCCCATCTTTATGGAAGATGTCACACGTACTTTACAAACAGTTTTGATGTAGTCATTTCTTAAGTTTTGTTTTACACTTAGGATTGAATTATCATCTGAAAATCTTTTCACTGGATTGTGCTTTATCTAAATATGCCTAAACTAAACTACTTGGGATCATACACCTAGAGTGGAAGCTTCTCCGAAATCATTGCTCTGCAGGCCATGGTGGTCGAAGAGACTTCATATAATTTATATGTGGGAATTAGTATCAATCATTAATTGCTTAAGTTAGACTATGCAAGTGAACTATTAGAGCATCTTTTGAGATACTTTTGAATCATTCTCTTAATAACAATAAATAGTGCACATAAAAAGGAAATCATGGGGAAAATGTAAAAAATAGAAAAAATGAAGAGTTAGCATGTCAATATTTTTAGAGAATACTAGAAAATTTATCTGTGTTACACTGTTATCTTTGAGAGCTGGGATTATAGGTAAACTTAATTATATTTCCTGTATTGCTTTAGATTATTGAATTTGTAAACAATAATTTATTGTTGCCTCAATGAAAATGTCTAACTAATTTCATCTATTTGTTACACAGGATAACTATTCTCAAATGAACTAATTGATTTCAGAATTATCTATGTAACATGGTTTTCAGGAAAATATAAATGAAATCCTAACGACTGTCATTCACTACGGAAAAGCATGTGTGTTCTTGTGACAACTGTACTCAACCCTTAAAAGAATTAACAAATAAAGCCAAGTGTGGTAAGATTTATGATATACTCTTTGATTTATGGACATTGCATATTTAAAACAACTATAGATAGTGTTATTTACTTTTGAATTGTCATGACCAAGACACTTGAAATAGACAGAATTATTTATTTTGACTCACAGATTCAGATGGTTTGGTCTATAGTTGCTTGATTCAATGCATTGGCAGAAAACATCATTGTAGTAGAAACTGGTCTCAGATATTCTTCACATAATAACATACAGAAAGCAGGGAGGTGTCAGGGGCAAAATATCCACAAGAACTCACCCTTACATAATTCCTTCAGCTATGCCAAGCTTCCTTAATAGAACCCTTATCTGTGAATCTAGGCTTTAATAAAGGAATATTTGAGAGACATTTTATTTTATACTATAACATAAATAAATATTGAGCACTTTTATCTGATGTACAATAGATAATAAAATTACTCATACTTTGGAGCAATAGTTCCCAGGATATAAACAGAGTTCAAGTGTCTATAAATAAAAACAAACATTTCAAGTTTTTGCACAATATAATTGAATTTAATAAAGTTGTCATATTTATATTAATAATAGTATAAATTAAGTGATTGATATGTTATAAGGTATATTATATTTTAAAAGATTATTAGGTCTTCTCACTATTTTATATGCAAAATAGTATAATAAGTTGTAGCACTTTACTTATAATTCAAAAGTGTAATATCAGCATTAACTATTAGAATAAGACTGTATTTAAATAATGTATGTTAACAAACTATAGTTAACTTAATCACATACGAACATTCAAAATTGAAATTTTGGATCTCAGCATTGGGAATGGTAAAACACAAATGTAGGAGAAAAGTCATCAGTATTGAACTTTCTAAGGCTTCTGATGCATGTAGGTTTTGGATTCACTTTGGAAAACACAACATAAATGGTGGGGGCTACAGGAAATGGAATGAGATTCTTCATCAGATGATGGCATAATTTTTTTTATCTAGAGATTGTTTGTAGAATACTATCATAATGATGATAAAATAAAAATTTCCCCTAAGAACTGTAGAAAGTCTATCTAATTTAGCATTGAAGACTAGTGTCCAATGAACAAATACCATTTATACAGACAAAATCTGTTGTGTGTGTATGTGTGTGTGCACATTATGTACAATAAGGATGATTAACTTATCCCAGTTATTTATGGGTTTGTTTATGTAATTTCATCATGAGGACATAGCAGATGTTATATTTCTTTTGAGAATCTCATTCTCAATATTCTATGGTAGTACTTGCAAATGCTCTACACTGAATAATCAATGATTAAGTTAAAAGTTAATAAAATGTGTATATATGGCCTTTTATATGTAATTTAAGTTAAAACTTAGAGAAGGATCAAGTTGAAGTCAAATGCCAGAAGACTGTCTGTTACTGAGGCAGAATTTAAAAGGTAATGCACATAAATGTTTTTATTATGGTTTCTTTTAATTTGTTCTTGATGATTTTTTTTATTTTTGCCCTCATATCTTCCATTTCCTGCTCATATTGGTTTTCAACTAGCAGGAGACATGCTCCTGTAATGCTGTGATTTACCTCTGACCCTTTCTCTGACTGTAGATTTTGTAATCTAAGTCAATTTCTTTTACAGCAGAGAGTGCTGGTAAAATATTTCATTTCAGAACAGAAAATTGGTTAAACTCTTCAATTTTGAGTGTCCAAGGGCTATATATAGGAAAGTGACTTAAAAATCCCAGGCAAAACACTTCTGGTCTCAATATGACAGATACCACATTGAAAATTCAGCTGAGATACAGTAGATCTTATAGTCTAGAAACTCAATCCTATTTTCTAACTACTTTTATCGATACTTACAATCCAAGTAATATTTTACAGGAATATATACTACTGGTTACTGAAGAAGCTATTTTATTGTACACCATAAAATATGGGATATAGTAGTATGCATGTTTCTAGTTTTTGAGATTACACACAGCTATCAGGTAATCAAATGAAAGATCAACTCTTTCTTGTCTAAAAGAATCTTAAAGGTAATTTGGTCTAAACTCAGAATGAAGCAACTTTTCAGATTTCCAACTAGTTTTTTTGTAACCTGCTTTCAGATTTACATATGATTAAACAACCTCTAAACAGAGAGCCTGATAATTTTATCAGTACCTTAATTGACAGTCTAATTTTCAGGAGAAAAAGTGGGTGTTTTTAGTTGAAATTTGGGAGCATTTCAGGCTCAAACCTTATTTGAACTTCTGTCTGCTACCTGGGAGATTCCAAACTGAACAATGGCAGTGATAGGCATGCAGATTTCAGTTTTATTTCTGATAGAACACAGGCACATGTTCGTTCTGCCAATCACACTGAAGTAGAATTGGAATAAAGAAAATGAGGGATAGAATGATAATAACCAAAATCTTAGTGGTGCAGGAAATGTTTCTATGAGCTCAATACCCTGAGGCAGGAAGGGGATCATATTTCTGGAGTTAGCAGTGTACACTCCAGATATTTACAGTTTAACCAGCAGCTTGGTAAATTAAGATTCTGGACAGATCTGTGGTCCAGTTCTCAGTTGAAGAAATCTTAAGCTATCTTTTCCACCTTACCTGTATTTGATTAGTCTTTGATATTCTTTTCAAAAATTTCCCCTGTGCCATACTGCTCACAGTGGTTTTACTTGTCCTCCATTTAGAACCCTCTTCAAATAGATTGTACCAGAAAGAGAATGATTATATATAAAAACATGAGTAGAAATGCTGTCAGCTACGTAGTTTTAAAATAAGTTTGATGACAAAATTATCTGACTCTTTCCTATGTGTGATGAAGAACTTACTTTTAGTCAAGAGATGACTTAACTGGGTCATGTGTAGGAAGACTATCTCAAGAGAATGTTACAAGCCTGGGCTTGGGTAGACATGCTTATACATAAATCGACAAATACATAAATGATTAATTATAATAGCCTCACTTGACTTGAAATATTAATCTAGTCACATAGCTCTCTTTTTACATTCAAGCCAGAAGCAATTGTGCTTTTATGTTTGTGTGCTTGATCCTCAGTTGAAACTTTCAGATAGAAAGTTTATTGTTATTCCTTTCAATAACTCACATATAAAAATGACTATCATGATTATAAATGGTATCTATGAAAATGATGGATATCGGTTAGACAGAGAGGAAGGAAAATCTTGCTTCAGAAACCAACATTTGTCTAGGCTAATTTGTAGGGTTTTTTTTTTTTTTCAGTCTTCGCTTTCACAGAACAATATATCAAATAGTAATGGAATGGACAAGAAACTCATGTTTTTAAAGGACTGCTGAAAGTAAAATTCTGTGAACTGGGATGTCAGCAAGCCAAAAAGAAATGAAAGAAGCAGAAAAAAAAAACCAACTAACTTGTGACACTGCCAAAAATTCTTGTTTTAAAAATAATGAACAACCTAGTATGTATATGTATATAAGTACAAAACTAGAGTACAAATAAGTTCTGTCTGTGTGTTTAAATATATTCATAACATGAATTCTTGTTATACCTTATTTGAAAGTAATAAAGCTCATGTCTTAGTTAGGGTTTCTATTACTGTGAAGAGATTCCATGACCATAGCAACTCTTATAAATAAACATTTAATTGAGGCTAGCTTGCAGTTTCAGAGGTTTTGTCCATTGCCATTTTAGCAAAAAGTATGGTAGCATGCAAGCAGATATTGTGCTGCAGAGATAGCTAGGAGTTCAACATCTTAAATGACACCACCCAAAAAAGAATGTCAGCCACACCGGGAATAGCTGGAACATATAAGATGTCAGTGCTTGTCCTCTTCAGTGACACACTTCTTTCAACAAAGCCACACCTCCAATTAGTGCCACTCTCTACATGTCAATGAGGGCCATTTTCTTTCAAAACACTTAGGTTCACAAATGTTTATCTTTTACCCTCTTTTTCTAAATGCATTTATTGACTTTTCAATTTTGAGTCCCATATAGAAAAATAAAAGGATTTCTGTAAAGCAATGACTTAAATTTATTACCTCATTACATCTTATATATAAAAATTTTGCTTCAATATAAAGTATTAAATTTGAGTGAAAAAATTAAAAAAGATAGTAAAATTTTTTATTTCTTGATTTATAAGAAAGCCTAAAACTGTTTAATAGACTGCTTAGCTTTTGCTTTCTCCTCATGTCAATGCATACTTCAGATATTTTTCATTCAATACATTTTGGAAAATTTTGGTTCAAATGACTGCATATCCTGGCCTATATCCTTGTTATTCACAGATTAGTGACAACCCCATCTTTAATATTTCTTCATAAGTCAGTTATAAAAGTTCATTAAGTTATCAAAAAGCATTCTTTGTGTATGCAATAAAGAATTTTAATGGAACCAAGTTTTGGAAGTTAGTTGTAATGGTCATAAATGTAGATTAATATATTGTCAATATTTGTCATTAAGCATAACAGGCTGCAATGCACACTGCATGATTGTAAAGGAAGATTCTAAAATAAATATCAATTTAGTTTATTAATAATAAAAACATTATTAAGTGCTTCTAATAAATATTATTAATAAATTTCATTTGTTAAAGAAGAACTAAATAAATGTCAGTTAAAAGAATTTTAATATTTCAGTTACATTTAAGTCCACCGTGCTACTATAGTCAAATACTGGATTTAGTCATATTTTTAAAGATAAAGGATTATTTGGGTCATGATTATGGAGGTTAAAGTACTTGCTACATGTATGCTTAGCTCTGATAGAAGATTTAGCTGTTGTCATATCTTTATATGGATAACAATGGTAACTACATGTGTATTAGCAAAGGATTACAGATTACATGAGAGGGAGGGAGTAATGGGAGGGAGAGAGAGAAAGAGAGAGAGAGAGAGAGAGAGAGAGAGAGAGAGAGAGAGAGAGAGAGAGAATAGATGAGAAATCAAGCCCAAATCTTGTTAAATTATTCAAGATTTCCCACAGGCTCCATATTGCATCACTTTTCCCTGGTCCTAAAGCACCACCCTGAAAAAAATCCTTGACTGTGTTAGTCTTCGGGAAATTTTCAACATAGAAACTGAAGCATTAAGAAATGGAAGAAAGATACTATTTTTAACAAATGGTGTTGGCATAGCTGGATGGTAATGTGCAGAAAAATGCAAAGAGACCCAAGCGAATCACCCTGCACAAAATTGAGATCCTAGTGGATCAAACCCAGCCACACTGAACTTGATAAAAAAGAAAGTGGGAAATACCCTCCAATGCATTGGCCCAGGTGACCACTTCCTAAATATAACACCAGTAGCACAGACACTAAGAACAACAATCAATAAGTGGGACCTCCTGTAACTGAGAATCTTCTGTAAAGCCAAGGACACAGTCAATAAGAAAAAACGACAGCCTACAGAATTTTCACCAACCTTTCAAGTGACAGATGACTGTTCTCTAAAATATATAGAGAACTCAAGAAACTAGAGCCCAAAACCTTGAATAACACAATCAAAAATGGGGTTCAGAACTAAAATGGAATTCTCAGCAGAAGAATTACAAATGACTGAAAGGCACTGGAAAAAGCACTCAACATCTTTAGCCATCAGAGAAATGAAAATCTAAACAACTTTGAGATACCACCTTACACCTGTCAAACTGGCTAAGATAAAAGACACAGATGACAGCCTATGCTGGAGAAGTTGCAAAGCAAGGGCAATATTCCTCCATTGCTGGTGGGAGTGTAAGCTTGTTCAGCCACTTTGGAATGCAGTATGACAGTTTCTCTGAAAACTGGGAATCAATCTCCCCAAGGACCCAGCAATATCACTTTTGGTCATATACCCTAAAGACACACATTTGCACTCCAATGGCATTAGCTCAACTATATTCATAGCAGCATTATTTATAATAGCAAGAAACTGGAAACTACCTAGATGCCCCTCAACAGAAGAATGGATTAACAAACTGTGGCACATCTACACAATGGAATAATACTCAGCAGTAAGAAAAAAAATGATACCCTAAAATTTGCAGGGAAATGATTGGATTTGAAGAATATTCTCCTGAGCAAGGTATCACAAACCCAGAAAGATAATCATGGGAAATACTCACTGATTAGTGGACTTTAAATAAAATGTAAAGCATTCCTAAGATGCAAACCGCAACCACTGAACAGCTTGGAATCTGATACAGCTTGGACCAGCACCTTGGAGCCCATTCCCTCCAGAGGAACACCTGACCCAGTCTTGATGTTGGGGTGAGGAAAGCGGATCTGACTGGAGTGGATGCTGAACTAAGCCTCCTTGGGACCTTGGGACCCCCTGCCCTTGCTGGAGAAGAGATAAGGAGATGGCACTTGAATTTCAAGCACAGAAATTTCAAAGGCTTCATAAACTCTAAGAGGATATCTTTAATTAAAGAACCAATAACTTGATGACTCTAGAAATTTGCAACACAACATAGAATCCTAGGCAGGAAAATAAATTCTCTGCATCTAAAGACAAAACTTTTTCACATAGATATGTACCATGTTGCTCTCTAAACATCAAACAAAATTTTGACTACAAAATAAATTAATAAGTTATAAGCAGAGATATTTTACCTTTTCTATTTGAAGCAGATATACTACAAAGAAATATTGTTTTATGCATATTCCTCCTGCTTTTTATTTTCTTAGGAGTAACTTTAACATTATGAAACTTCAAGACCCAAAAAGGAGAGATATGGGCATCATATCTGTGTCACTATTATAATTTGCTCAAAGTGTCCAGCACATAATAATGCACAATAAACATGCATGAAAAAAGTGAGTAAATGGAAATAATTCTTTCCAAACGTATAACAGAAACAGGAGTGCAGGATTTAGTAACAATGGTCAAAGACACTGACTTATTTGCATGCAAGCTTTA
The DNA here is from genome assembly GCA_004025045.1 of Sigmodon hispidus. Lineage (NCBI taxonomy): Eukaryota > Metazoa > Chordata > Mammalia > Rodentia > Cricetidae > Sigmodon > Sigmodon hispidus. The sequence continues at coordinate 22,872 of PVIH01010917.1, forward strand.
ATAACATCAAAATATCCATTTTACAATTGTTTCAGTATATTTTGTCTGCTGATATGACAGATGCCTAGAAGAGACAATATTCATATGAGATCCTTGCACACAAATGAAATTTATCCAAAAAATACAAAGTTTGAAAAGGAAACAAAATTAGGTTTTGTGAATATTTTCTTCTGACATTCTTCTTCTATGGTGGAAATGTGGCTGAGTTATAAGCTGGTGTAAAATTAAAACAGTAAATTGAAGGCAATGAGCAGAATTGTGAATGTTTTCATAATCTGAAGTATCATAAAAGTTAGAAGATTATTATAAGGATTGTATATTGCTTTTGCATGATAGAGAGGAATGAATTATTAGTAAATGTATTTTCTTACAGTTTTATATGAGTTAAGAAAGGCTAACAGTATTTGATAAGATCATATCTATCTTTAATATATGGATGAATACAAATGAACTAAGTATAGTACATGTTGACTGTTTTCTGAATCTTCATGTTATGAGAATTAATTAGTAACATTGTTTGAATTTGAGGTCATAAATAACTTTTTCTTTTTTCTTTTTAAAATTTTCTAGATCTTTCTGTATTTTTCATTTGATGAAAGAAATAGTCTACTTGTTTTGGAAAAATAGTACCACATGATACAATAGTTACCACATAAGAATCATGTAATATACTAATGTGGCTACCAAAACAAAATGGCTTAATTTTATTTGTTTGTTCTGTATACATGAATATTTTCCACATGAATAATTTCAAAATATCTTTCCTTGAAGGCAGAAATACATAAACACCACTTTATTTTTCTGTAGAAAAATATTTAAGAAGCAAGATTTTCTTAGAAATTTTTCCTGAAATCTGATCAGGGAAAGTCTATTTAATCATTTTATCTGGTAAAACCTCATACCACAATTTGAAATACTCCACCAATAATATTCTCACCTAGGAACCAAGATGTGTGAACTGCAGTACATCAGTATAACCTAAATATTACAAAAGTATTGTAAATTATTTGTTGTGCAAAGCATAGTTTTCAACATCAAGCTTATGGATATAATGGTCTTAGAACCATCTTCTATCAAAATGAAATGGAATAAATCTGTCAAAATTCAAAACACTTTTTAAGATCAGGTTTTGTTTATTTGTGGCTGAATTTGAACTTAAAGAAATATTCATTGCTTTACAAACTAGAAGTGTACCATAGACATTGTAAATTTTTATTTTCCTCACATTCTTTTGTTTTTATAAACCAAGTATAGTTTTGTAACATCCTTGGAGTTTAAAATGTTTATGTAAAATATGTTTGCATTCACTTGATAGTATTTCTATAGGATATTATATTATAGAAGATGCTAAAAGGAAAAGAAAAAGCAACTATTTTCAACATTCTTAGAAAAAATTCTAAATGTATCATAAAATGGATCTCCGAAAAAATTGGTATGGAGAAAACTTGTCAGATCAAGGTGTAAAAATGGATATATTTGCAAAAGAAAATAGTTATATTTATAAAGCAACATTATCTTAACAAGACTTTAATATTTTATTTGCTGTTTTGACAACAAGACAACTTTTTTAGATTTGATGTAAGCATTTTAAACTTATGTGATTTTTAACGTGTGACTATGCATCAAAACAAGACCAAAAGATCATTTCACATTCAAAACTTGCCTGCTGGACTTTTAAGTATATAACTTATTGTCATGTATAAATTTATAATATGCAAAATGAAAAATGTAAATAGTACATTCTGATCTCTGTTCCTAGGGAGTTTTGTGAATAAATTTCCATTAATCTAGTGGTAAATATGCCCTAAAGTTGTATAATTCATCCTCTTTCTGGAGGACTTTAATAAGAAATAATCTTCTAGTTTTCAATTTTTTTCTCTCCCTGGTCCCACTTCCCTTCTATAGAAGTCTTAAATGTTTATATATGTACTCAGCTATGCATATTATAAACATCTGTTAAGTCAGGAGAGTGCATTGCTGGGCACTGGCTATTTCATAGGAAAAACTGAGCTCACTGAAATGAAAGGAAATATAAAATCTGGTTCCACATAAAATGCAAGAAATGCTAAACCTGACATTTCTTCTTTCTCCACTGATTAAATCTAGAGACCAGTGGAGAAAAATAATTTATATTCTTTCACTTTAACATGAGAATTGAGTACTCATCGTGCAAATATTTTAACTATCTGCTTTTTACTATACATTCTTCTAAAGGGATACCTTTTCAATTGCAAAACAGAAGTAAATAGTATAGTTTAAAGAAGTTATAAATACTGTTAATTTTTTTTGTTCAAATAGGGGCATCACAAAATAGAATGAACTCAATCACAGTGGAGGCAGATATTGGAAAGCAAAGTCTTGAGAAAAGTGGAAATACCAGTTACAAAATGACATACAATGAGAGAGATATCAAGATACAACTTATTGGATATTTTGTTTCAGCTATATTTACACATGTGTTTAGTTTAAGAGATTATTTTTGGAAGTAACCACATAGAATGATGATTTTTTTTTCTGAGTTCCAAAGATGTATGGGTTATTTTCCTTTGTTGTTTTATAGGGTTGTACTGCTCTGATGGTACCATGTCTAGGCTTACAAATTGTTTTTTTTTTTTTTTTGATTTTTGATTTATTTTAGAATAAAGTTTTATTTTTTTATCGATGTATCTTCTTGTTTAAACTCCATTTCCCCTTCCACCACTCCCAGTCACTCTCTCTTCTCCTTATCTACTTCCCAGCAAGGGCAGGAGGTCCCAAGGTTCCAAGGAAGGCTTAGTTCAGCATCCACTCCAGGCAAGTCTGATTTCCCCATCATAATATCAAGACGGGGTTAGGTGTTCCTCTGGAGGAAATGGGCTCCAGGGTGTTGGTCCAAGGTGTATCAAATCCCAAGCTGTTCAGTGGTTGTGTTTTGCAGCTTGGGTGTGATTTGCTTTTTATTTAAAGTTCACTAATGAGTGAGTACATTCCCTGCTTATATTTCTGGGTTTGTGATACCTTGTTTTGGAGGGTATTCTCCAAATCCATCCATTTGACTGTGAATTTTAGGGTATCATTTTTATTACTGCTTAGTATTATTCCATTGTGTAGATGTACCACAGTTTGTTAATCCATTCTTCAGTTGAGGGGCATATAGGTTGTTATCAGGTTCTTGCTATTACAAATAATGCTGCTGTGAACATAGCTGAGCTAGCTTGTGGGGTGTGAAAGTGCATCTTTAGGGTATATGACCAATAGTGGTATTGCTGGGTCTTTGGGGAGATTGATTCCCAGTTTTCTAAGAAACTACCATACTGTATTCCAGAGTGGCTGAATAAGCTGACATTCTCACCAACAATGGAAGAGTGTTCCCCTTGCTCTGCAACCTCTCCAGTATAGGCTGTCATTTGTGTCTTTAATCTTAGCCATTCTGACAGGTGTAAGGTTGTATCACAAAGTTTTTTGATGTGCATTTCTCTGATGGCTAAAGATGCTGAGCACTTTCTCAAGTGCCTTTCAGCCATTTGTAATTCTTCTGCTGAGAATTCCCTTTTTAACTATGAAATCTCAGACTGGTAGCTAGCTGACTGGCCCTAATCTAAAACTGGGAGGATCCTTCCCCATCAACTTGTAGCAGAAGGGACCTCCTTCGGCCTGTCCCCACTCCAGGGTGAGCTGCGTCATCATAGACAAATGGACTCAGAACCGTGTCCAGAGCAAACTCAGAGGTGAAGGAACCTCGGTTCCTGGGTTGCCTCATCGAGAATCCTCCTCCAGGGTAAACTACTTCATCAAAGATGGACAGACAGACTTGAAACTCAGACCTATGTCCAGAGCAAAGTCAGCGCCTGTTGCAGTCTCCGTGTTCAGAGCAGACAGGGGACACACAAGTCCTCTAACTCCAACTGACTAAGATCTGACTAAGTATGAACAACTGAAGCAATGGGTAGACACCAGTGCAAGAATACATGTAACAATATGAAGAACAACGAGGCAGCACCAGAAGAAACTCGTGGTTCTACAACACTGAGACGTAAACAGAGCAATGAAGAGGAAACAACCTCAAAAACACCTTTATGAAGATTATAGAAGCCTTAAAAGAGAATATAAAAAATTTTCATAATGAGACAGATGAAAATGCAAACAAAAAATCAGAAGAGATGAACAAATCCTTGAAGGAAAACAAAGAAAAACAAGAAAAGGAAAACCAACAAATGAAAAAAACATTCCAGGAACTAAAAATTGAAAAATGCACAAAATGAGGCAAAGGTGGAAACAGAAAATCTGAAGAAAAGAGCTGGAACTACAGATACAAGCATAACCAACAGAATCAAAGAGATAGAAGACAGAATCACTGGAGTAGAAGACTCAGTAGCAGAAATAGATACATCAGTCAAAGAAAATACTAAAACCAAAAAAGTCAGAACACAAAATGTTCAGGAAATATAGGACACTATGAAAAGACCTAACCTGAGAATAATAGGAATACAAAAAGGAGAAGAATACCAACTCAAAGGCACAGATAATGTATTCAATAAACTCAAAGAAGAAAACTTTCCTAACTTAAAGAAGGAAATGCTTATAAAGATAGAAGAAGCTTACAGAACACCAAATAGATATGAACCTAAATAAAGTCCACTGGGCACATAATAATCAAGCCACAAAACATACAGAACAAAGAAAAAATGTTAAGAGCTGCAAAAGAAAAGGGTCAACTTACATATAAAGGAAGACCCATCAGAATAACACCTGATTATTCAACGGAAAAATGAAAGCAAGAAGGGCTTGGTCAGAAGTTAACACAGACACTAAAAGAGCATGGCTGCCAACCTAAACTACTATATCCAGGAAATTATCAATCACCATAGATGGAATAAACAAGATATATCCTGACAAAGTCAGACTGGAACAATACCTATTTACAAATCTGGCCCTCCAGAAAGCATTGGAGGGAAAACTCCAAACTAAGAATCCCAGATACACCCATGAAACAACAAATATTCAATAATCCCACAGAAGGAAAGCCCAGAGAAAGGAAATACATACAAGCTACTACCAAAAATATCAGGAAACATCAATCAGTGGTCACTAATATCTGTTAATATAAATCAACTCAATTCAACTATAAAAAGAAACGCACTAACAAAATGGATACAAAAACAGAAGCCATCCTTCTGCTGCATACAAGGAACACACCTGAACCATAAAGACAGACACAGGCTAAGGGTAAAGGATTGAGAAATGATTTTCCAATCAAATGACTCTAAGAAACAAGCTGGGATTGCTATCCTAATATCTAACAAAGTAGACTCTAAGAAAAAGCAATTAAAAGGGACCAAAATGGACATTACTTATTCATCACAGGAAAAATTGGTCAAGAGGAGATTTCAATCCTGAATATTTATGCCCATAATATAAAGGCACCTATCTATGTAAAAGAAACACTGTTAAAGCTCAAATCCCACATCAGTTCTCACCCCCTAATAGTGGGAGACTTCAATATCCCACTTTCACTGCTGGATAGGTCAACCAGACAGAGACTCAACAGAGAAATAAGGAGTCTAACAGAGGTTGTGATGCAAATGGATTTAATAGATATTTACAGAAGCTTCCACACAAATGCAAAGGAATATACATATTTCTTATCACCACATGGAACTTTCTCTGAAATTAACAACATAATTGGTCAAAAAGCAAATATGAATAGATTCAAAACCATGAAAATAATCCCTTCTATCATATCGGACCACCAGGGCCTAAAATTAGAGTTAAACAACATCAAAAATCACAGAAAGCCTACCAACTTATAGAAACTAAACATCACTCAGGTGAACCTCTGGGTCAAGGAAGAAATTAAGAAAGAAATCAATTTCTTCCTAGAATTTAATAAAAATGAATCTACAACATTCCCAAACTTGTGGGACATCATGAAAGCAGTCTTAAGAGGAAAATTGATAGCACTAGATGCCTATTTGAAAAGCCTAGAGAAATCCCACACTAGAGAACAGCAAAACTGAAAGCCTGAGAACAATTAGAAGCAAACTCACCTAGAAGGAGTAGATGGCAGGAAATAATGAACCTTAAAGCTGAAATCAATACAATTGAAACAAAAAGAACAATACAAAAAATCAGTGAATTAAAGAGTTGATTCTTTGACAAAGTCAATAAGATAGATAAGCACTTATCCAAACTAATCAAAAAGCAGAGAGAGTGTACCCAAATCAACAAACTCAAAAATGAAAAGGGGGATATAATAACAGACTCCCAGGAAATTCCGAGAATTATCATATCATACTTTGAAAATGTATATTTCACTAAAATGGAAACCTAGAAGAAATGGACAGCTACTTGGACAGGTACCATTTACCAAAATTAAATGAAGAACAGATTAATTACCTAAACACTTAAGGAAATTGAAGCTGTCATTAAAAGTCTTCCCAAAAATTAAAGCCCAGGTCCAGATGCTTTCAGTGCAGAATTCTACCAGAAATTCGAAGAAGAATTACTACTATTGCTCCTCAAACTATTTCACACAGTAGAAACTAAAGGAATATTACCAAGTTCCTTTTAAGAGGCCGCAATTTCCCTAATACACAAGTCACTCAAAGATAAAACAAAGAAAGAAAATTACAAACCAATTTTCCTCATGAATATTGATGCTAAAATTCTCAACAAAATTCTGGAAAAACTTACACAACAATATATAAAAAATGTCATCCACCAAGACCATGTAGGCTTCATCCCTGAAATGCAGAGATATTTCAACATACAAAAAACTGTAAATGTCATTCATCATATAAACAAACTGAAGGTCAAAGAAACAAAATCACATGATCATATCCTTAGATGCTGAAAAAGCCTTTGACAAAATCCAACATTCCTTTATTAAAAAAAGCTCTGGAGAGATCAGGAATACAGGGAAAATATCTCAAAGTTTTATCTAAAGCAATAAAAGAACAAAAGGAGATTAAAGGGGTACAATTTAGAAAAGAAGTGAAACTATCTCCATTTGCAGATGATATGTTTATATACATAAGTGACCCACAAAATTATACCAGGGAACTTTTACAGCTTATAACACCTTCAGCAATGTAGCAGGATACAAGATTAACTCAAAGAAATCAGTAGTCCTTCTGTACATTAAAGATAAAAGGGCTGAAAAAGAAATAAGGGAAATATCACCCTTTATAATAGCAGCAGATAGTATTAAATACCTTGGAGTAACTATAACCAAAGAAGTAACAGATCTATTTGACAAAAATTTTAAATCACTGAAGAAAGAAATCAAAAAGGATATTAGAAATTGGAAAGCTCTCCCCTGATCCTGGATAGGTAGGATCAACGTAGTAAAAATGGCAATTCTACCAAAAGCAATCTACAGATTCAATGCACACTGCCCATCAAAATCCCAACATAATATTTTATGGACCTTGAAAGAACAATACTCAACTTCATTTGGAATAACAGGAAAATCAGGATTGCCAAAACAATTTTCCTCAACAAAAGAACCTTAGAAAACATCAACATCCCCAACTTCAAGTTATACTTTAGAGCTACAGTAATAAAAACTGAAGGGTACAGGCATAAAAACAGACTTGTGGATCAATGGAATTGAAATGAGGATCTGGGCATTAACCCAAAAACCTATGAATATCTGATCATCAACAAAGTGGCCCAAAATATTCAATGGAAAAACGATAGTATATTTAACAACTGGTGTTGGCATAGCTGGTTGGTAGTGTGTAGAAAAATGCAAATAGATCCAAGCCTGTCACCCTGCAAAAAACTCAAATACAAGTGGATCAAAGACCTCAACAGAAATCCAGCCACTCTGAACTTGATAGAAAAGAAAGTGGGAAATAGCCTTCAACAAATTGGCACAGGCAACCACTTCCTAAATATAACACCAGTGGCACAGACACTAAGAACAACAATCAATAAGTGGGACTTCTAGAAACTGAGAAGCTGTTGTAAGCCAATGACACTGTCAATAGGACAAAATGACAGCCTACAGAATTGGAAAAGATTTTCACCAACCCTACAAGTGATAAACGAATAATCTCTAAAATATATAAAGAACTCAAGAAACTGGAGTTCAAAACCTTGAATAACCCAATTAAAACACAGGGTTCAGATCTAAAATAGAATTCCCATCAGAATTATAAATGGCTGAAAGGCACTTGAAAAAGAGCTCAACTTCTTTAGCCATCAGAGAAATGTAAATTAAAACAACTTTGTGATACCACCTTACACCTGTCAGAATGGCTAAGTCTAAAGACACAAATGACAGCTTTACTGTAGAGGTTGCACAGCAAGGGGAATACTGCACCGTTTTAGGGGGGAATATAAGCTTGTTCAGCTACTCTGGAATGCAGTATGGCAGTTTCTCAGAAAACTGGGTATTAATCTCCCCAAGGACCCAGCAATACCACTATTTATATACCCTAAAGATGCACATTTGCATTCAAAAGGCATTAGCTCAACTATGTTCATAGCAGCACTACTCGTAATAGCAAGAACCTGGAAACAGCCTATATGCCCCTCAACTGAAGAATGAATTATCCAACTGTAATACATCTACACAATGGAGTACTACTCAGCAGTAAGAAAAACTGATATCCTAATATTTGCAGGCAAATGGATGGATTTGGAGAATACCCTCTTGAGCGAGGTATCACAAGCCCAGAAAGATAAGCAGGGGATGTACTCACTCATTAGTAGACTCTAAACAAAAAAGCAAAAAGCAAAGCATGTCCAAGCTGCAAACCACAACCACTGAACAGTTTGGTATCTGAAACACCTTGGACTGGCACCTTGGATTCCACTCCTTCTAGAAGAACACCTAACTCTGTTTTGATGTTGGGATGAGAAAAGTGGATCTCCTGGAGTGGAGGCTTAACTAATCCATAGTGGGACCTTGGGATCTCCCAATATGGATCTTGCTGGGGAGAGGAGGGGGAGCTGTGGGGAAGAGAGAATGACTGGAACAGGTGGGAAGTGTAAGGGACCTTGATCAAGGATATACACTGATAGAAAATGAGACTTTATTCATAATAAAAATTAAAAGGAAGAAATGTTATGTTTGGTGTTTATTTACTAATTTTGGCATGAATTTTGAATGGGTAGTTTGTGCAGTTTCATGAAGTCTAATGGCATTCTAATCTAGAATTTTACTACAGCCTCAGTAAAATTTTTGAGTTCTAGCGTAGGGACCAGCTCAAATTCTCTATGTTCAGTGTAGAAAGGCTCAACAATTAAATGCATCATCTACTTTTCCAAAGTTCTTGGATTTAGCTTCCAGTACACATATAGCAACTGAGAACCTTCTGTAACATCCTTGCAGTGAATTTACATGCATGTAGGCATGTACACTCATACATATAAAAATAAGAATAAATAAATTCTGGAGATTTATAACCTTTCAATTTCTGTAGCACATATTATATATGTTTATTTTATTCCCCCTTTAAACACAGATTCTTTTCTCATATTCATATTCTGAATACAGTTCCCCTCCCTTTAATTCTCGAACTTCCTTCCCACCTTGTTTCTCATCCAGATTCTCTTTTTTTCTACCTCTCAGAAAATAACATAATTTCAAGAGGTAACAACAAAAGTAACAAGATATAACATATATAATGTAACAAAAACCATCATATCAAAATTGGACATGGCAAGCCAATAGAAAAGTAAGAGCCCCAAGAGAAGACACAAGAATCAGAGATGTACTCATTCACACATTTAAGGGTCCTATAAAAATGATAAATAGAAAGCAACAGTATACACAGAGGATCAGGAGCAGACCCATGTAGGCCCTGTGATGTCTGCTTCAGTCTCTGAGAGTTTATGTGAGCTTTGCTCAGTTATTTTAGAGGGCCATGTCCTCTGGGTATCTCTTTTCTCTCTATTTCCCCATTCCTTCTCTCTTCTTTACCATGGCATTCTGAGGGAAAGGAATTGATGCAGACATATTATTTAGGGCTCTGTGTTTCAAGGTCTCTGTCTTTGATTATCTGTCTGTGGTTCTTCACAGATTTGTTTCCATCTGCTACATGAGGAAGCTTCTCTGATGATGGACGAATGAGGTACCCATTTATGATTAATTGCAGAATGTCATTAAGAGTCTTTTATTGTTACTTTTTTTGTTGTGTTTGTTTTTAAAGACCAATAGCAATTAGTTTTACCTTAGGTCTCTGGGATATCAAGTCTCTAGTTCTTGGTCTCCCAAACAGTATCAAGCATAAGATCTAACTCACAGAGTGGAACTTAAGTAAAGTAATTTGTTAATTACTCCCACAAGGATTTTGCCACTATTGCACTAGCTAATTTTGCAGGCAGGTAAGGCTATAGAACAAAGGTTTTGTGGTTGCATTTGTGTTTATGTTTCTCTTTTGGTACCCTTTGGAGTGCTTTTTGATGTCATAGACACTAGAACTAAAACATGGGGGTCAAAGTTCTAATATAGACACTAGCTTGAACTCTCCATGTTTTGTGAGTTAAATTGGCATTGTCTTCAGCAATGAGGCCGTACAATCAGTTTTTGGAGAGCTATCCATCCACTTATTCATGAAAAAAATTCTGAAGAGAATAGGAATATAGGAGACATGGCTAACCAAAAGAAACATAGTTTCCAACAAGCTGACAATCAACTTAAATGAAGAGAATCTCAAAGTAATGTTACTAAAATCAGGAACAAGACAAGGTTGATCATTTTCTACCTATTCAATAAAATAATGAAGTCTTAAAGCAATAGGACAACTGAAGGAGATCAAGCAGATACAAATTGTAAAGGAAGAAGTCAAAGCATCACAATTTGTGGATGATATAATAGTATACATAAGTGACTCCAAAACTTCTATCAGGGAACTCCTATAGTTGATACCATTAACAAAGTAGTTGAATACACAGATTAATTTTAAAAAAACAGAATCCATTTTGTATATAAACAAACAGGTTGTGAAAGAAACAGGTCAAGGAAGAAGGGTGAATTACATCCTTTATAATTGTGACAAACAATACAAAATATTTTGGGGTAACTCTAACCTAACAATTAAAGGACCTGTAGGAAAAAAAGGCTTAAAATATTGAAAGAAGAAACTGAAGAAACCATCAGAAGACAGAAAGATCTTCCATGCTCATAGTTCAGGATATAGTCAAAAGTTTCTGTTCCAATAACAAATCTGGAATACCCAGCAGCCTCTTCCCAAATACTTGACTTTCAGGATTAATATTATAGTAAATGCTGGACTAGTAGCTCAAGCATAATACTAACTAGCTTTAACACTTAAATTAATCCATAATCATTATCTATATTTAGCCATCTGGCTTGGTTTCTTTTCTCAGTCAACATTCTCATCTTGCTTCCTCAGTATCTGGATAATGACTACATCTCTGCCTTTCCTCTTCCAAGAATTCTCTTAGTCTAGGTACCTACTATACTTCCTGCCTGGTTTCTAGCCAATCAGAATTTTATTAAACCAATATGAATAACTAATCTTTACAATGTACAAAATAATTATCCCAGAGTATCAAGAAGGGGAGAGAGAAGGGAGAGAGAATTGAGGAAAAGAATAAGAGGAGGGACAGTTAGAATTTAAGGGCATGTTAGGGGTGATATGAAAACAGTACAGTGGAAACTTCCTATAATATAAGAAGGAGATTGTAATAAAGTCTTCAAATAATAAAGATGGAACCACAACTGGTTCTTTTGAGTTGTAGACTGAAAGGTTACATAGAAATACCCATACACACATACACACACATATCTATATATATCTATGCAGTAAAAACTCACATAAAAATCAAAATAATTTGTTTTAGAAACATAATTTTTCAATTTTTATAATCATTATATGTTTTAAATATATATAAACTGCATTTTTGATATAACTCAAATGGTGTAAATTTGTATAAATTTCAAGATTTTTCTTTAGCGGTAGAAATTTTAAGTACAAGTAAGAATGATAGGCAGTAATTAATTGTCTTTCCCTATGGCTTCTGAACCTTTTTATTCTCTAATAATTTCTAGTATAATTATGGTGCTTTCAGTTAATAGCCTCTGTCAATTTAAACTCTTGGTGCATGTGTGTGTGTGTGTGTGTGTGTGTTTGAAAGACAGTTTATGTGTCTGAATTAAGAACTTGGTTTTCCAATGATATGCATGACTAATAGATTCTACTGTTATTTGCTATATCTTTTACTACTAAACTAAAACTCAAGATATTTGCTAAGGTTTTTGCACTTCTAGACAAATAATGATGCAGAGCAATGACTCTGTGCATAACTTTCCATGGCCTATACAATGTTACTCAATTTCCTCTTTAAATGGTCTGTTGTAGACAAAATATTGTATTGTCTCAGTAAATCAAGTTTGGCAAATGAGAAATACTATATATACACACACAAATAATTCATTTGATTTTTATCCATCGTCACTCATATGAAAAGTCTAGGGATTTCATATTCCTGAATGATGGAACAGTCTGTTATCCAAAGTAGGTTGTTAGACCATACTTGAAATGGCTTAGAATGCAGATTGATGATGCCAGAAAGATCAGTAATATGACTAGAAAATGGGCCTTCAAGATACAGTGTCTGGCTGACTGCCCCACTACTGGGAAAAGAATGGAGGAGATGGAGTTAGACACTGAATTCAATCAATCATGGCTACAGAGGGTGAATCACTATAACTCTGGAAATAAGCTGATGTGAGCTTTCTGGTTCCCAAGCACAGCAGTGTGACAGAATAAAACTGCATGTGGATTCCATGAGAAGGAGATCATGAAAGATCTGTTTTAAAGACTCCCTAAGATCATGATCAGTGAGTCTTTCTAACTGTGCTTGGATTGTTAAGATTTTAAGAAAATGGTTACCTCGGCTGGAGAGATGAGTTACTAGGTAAAAACAACTTACCACAGTAGTGCTACAACCTGAGTTACAAACCCAAGAGCACAAGTATTTTATGGAGTACAATGTAATTCTAGGACTCTGGAATTATTATAGTAAAATGGAAGGTAGAGACATGACCATTGCCCAGAAATTTATAAGCACAGCTAATTGTGAATATATGGCCATGCAGCAAAGTGATAGAAATTGCCTCAAAACAAGTGGAAGGTGAGAAATGATTTCTAACTATTGTCTTACCTCTGCACATACTCCATGGAGTGCATGCACCCACAAGTGTGCACATGCACATGCCTACACAGACAAACACACACACACTCACAAACACACATGCTAAAAATACAATAAAATGATTAACGTAGGTATACTGCTGTACTGAGTTCTGTGAATTTTTCTGGCCAGTTTCCAAACCTGGGTATATCTTTCATTCCCTATCATTTTTAAGCAGTTGACTAGAAATGAAGACAGAATGATGGACAGGAATTGTGGTTGGCATCTAAAGTAAGGTCAGTGTTGATTATTACTGTTATTTTATGTCTGTGCTAACTTTGTCCAGCCAGTGTCAGACATGCTCTGCAGAATTGCAACATCCCTACTCATGTCTTCCTGAAAATATTGTCTGACAGCCTTTAAAAAGACCACATCCCCAACTTCATGCAGCAGGGTGAGCCATCACTGCTCTTTGATCATCAGCATAATGTCTTTTTAGGACATAAACTAAAGACAAACAGTATGTCATATCAATATGCCAAGTTATACAGAAGCAATATACCCAATAAACATAGGCTAAGAAAATAATCTATGAGTCTTATGTTTCCTTATGATCTGAGGCAATGACAAGAGCTGTGATTTTTGGAAAACATTCTAGACCTGTTTATTTCCAAAGTAAGGCAGTTGAATTAAATAATATTTATCATATCTTGTAGCACTTTTATGGGCTGAATCTTTTAATTTTAATATCATATTTTCAATGCACAAATAGCTATATGAGTTGATCATTATTCAGCTATATTAACTAAATAACCCATACTTACTAAAATTAGTCCCCTGGAGTTGGAGTTATGGGTGATGGTTCAACAGTCAGGATACAACCTGGCAACTAAATGTAAGTTGTCTGCAAGATCAATTTCTGTTCTATACTACTGAGTCATCTTTCTAGCCCATTTATTTTGATTTTTAATATTTTAATTTTTATTGTTTCATTGACATTGTTGCCCCCCTCATCAATTTAATTGTTTAGTACCCTATAATTTTGGGAAAGGCAGTGAGTGAAATGTCATGTTATCTCTGGGCAATACTGTTTTTTCTTAGGTTATTTTCTGTCTTCTTGTTTATCACAAAGGGTTTAAAGGTACTCATGCATTCTGGCCCATCACCTCCATGTCATTATCACATTATCAGGAGTTAATAAAGCACAAGTACAGAATTTGGTGACGGAAAAATTGATTCTGACTGAAGTTTATCTCAACCTTAGCAGATTTACAAAGGGCTGCTCAAGAACCTACATATAATGAAATTTTCTTGAAAGCAATTGTTTCATGTACTATTTAAAGAGACATTCTGACTTAAAAATCTCACTACCCTAATGGGCATCAGAGATACTCTATCCAGTAACTGATGAAAGTAGATGCTGAGATCTGCAATCAAGTACTGGGCTAAGCCCAGCAGTCTTGCTGAAGAAAGCACGGATTGTATGTACTAGCTGGGATCTGGGTATTATGATGGGGGAACCCACTGAGACATAAGACATGAGCCCCTGGGAGTCATAGACTCTGGACCAACAGTTTGGAAACCTGCATGTACCAACTTGGGATCTCTGAATATATGAGGCAGTTGGATAGCTTTATCTTTAGAAGGGCTCTCAGTAGTGTTGCATAAATCTTAATTGGTATTATAATAAAAACTTAGAGCCAGATATTGGGGCAAAATGCTAAAATATTAGAGAGACAAAGAAACAAGCCATAGCCAGTTCTCACCTCTCCAGCTCCTCAGCCCAAAGGGCCATCTCCTATCTCCAGGAATCTTCAGACTAAGTAGGGGAAGTGAAAGGTACACATGGGGTGAATTCCTATCTCATCCCACCTTATATTATTTTCTCTGCCCAGCCATATCACTTCCTGTTTCAAATTTCTTAGTGTTGGAATTAAAGGTGTGTCCCAGCATTAGCTGACTCTGTTTGGCTCTGAACTCACAGAGATCCTGATGGATCTCTGCCTCTGACTTCCGAGTGCTAGGATTGAAGGCATGTGCCATCACTGCCTGAACTCTGTGGCTAAATCTGTGGCTATCTCTGTCCTCTGATCTTTAGGCAATCTTTTTTTTTTCTATGAATTGTTTTTAATTCAATTTACCTATAGCCACAGTAAGTGTATTGCACAGATAAACAATTTTTAAAGTATGCATTAAGTGCTCAGTGAATAAAACAACTACCGACGAGTCTAAGAACTGAGTTTGGTCTCTGATCTACATATGGTAGGAGAGAAGTGACTCCTGCAGCATATCCTTTTACTTTCTTTTTTCTTTTTACTTATTTTTACTCAATTTATTTATTTATTATCATTATGAACAAAGAAGGCACACCTTCTATCCTTGTATATCCTTATTAAAGGTCCCTTCCGCCTCCTACCACATCAGATCATTCTCTCTTCTCCACAACTCCCCATCCCCTCCCTCTGCAGGCGGCAGGTGGACTTAAGGTCCCACTGTCCCAATATTGCTTAGTTCAGCCTCCACTCCTGGCAGATCCAGTTTTCTCCCCCCAAACCTCAAGATTGAGTCAGGTGTTTCTCTAGGAGGAGTGGGATCCAAGGAGTCAGTCCAAGGTGTTTCTGATCCCAAGTTGTTCAGTGATTGTGGCTTGCAGCTTGGGCATGCTTTGCTTTTTTCTTGTTTGTTTGTTTGTTTAGAGTCCACTAATGAGTGAGCACATTCTCTGCTTATCTTTCTGGGTTTGTGATACCTCGCTCAGGAGGATATTCTCCAAGTCCATCCATTTGCCTGCAAATTTTAGGATATCACTTTTTCCTACTGCTGAGTAGTACTCCATTGTGTAGATGTGCCACAGTTTGTTAATCCATTCTTCAGTTGAGGGGCATCTACGTTGTTTCCAGGTTCTTGCTATTACAAATAACACTGCTATGAACATAGAAGATAATGCCTTTGGAGTGTGACTGTGCATCTTTAGGGTATACACCCAGAAGTGGTATTGCTCGGTCCTTGGGCAATCTTTATTTGATACATAATATGTCACTACATAATAGTGAGATTAAATCCTGTCGTTGGTACTCAGTTGGCTTTTGGGAACCTGTTTCCCATGCTAAATTACCTTTTCCAGTCTTTGTATAAGGGGAGGAGCTTGGTCTTACTTCAAGTTGATATGCCATGCTTTGCTGAAGCCCATGGGAGGCTTGCCCCTTTCTGAATGGAGGTGGAGGAGGAGTGGAAAGGGAGGGAGGTAGATGGGAAGCGGGAATGAGAAGAAAGAAAAGGGGGAAAATGCGATTGGTATGTAAAATAAGTGAAAAAATGTTATGAAAATAAGAAAATCTCACTTTCATCTATTAAGGTCTGTGGTTAGAAAAATCTTTGCATGAAAAGTTATTTCATGCCAGAGATTGAGGCGTGACAGTAGGTTTTATGAATGTGAACAAAAGTAAAGTAGAATCTAGTTTTTTTGTCTTTTTACAATAACAAATTTTTTTCAAAGCTAAATCTTCAAATATGTCCATGTTACAAGAATCACATAAATAATTGTATCTATTTCAAATATGTTGATTTATTATTATTATTATTGTTAACAAAGAAGTCACGCTTTCTATCCCAGTATATCCTTATTCAAGGTCCCTTCCCCCTCCTGCCACATCAGATCATTTTTTCTTCTCTACAACTCCCCATCCCCTCCCTGGGCAGGGAGCAGACAGTCCTATGGTCCCACTGACCCAATAATGTTTGGATCAGTCTCCACTCCTGGCCAAATCCAGTTTTGTCAATCCTCCCTCAAGAGTGAGTCAGGTGTTTCTATAGTTGGAGTGGGGTCCGAAGGGTCAGTCCAGGGTGTTTCTTATCCCAAGCTGTTTAGTGGTTGTGGTTTGAAGCTTGGGCAGGCTTGGCTTTTTTCTTGTTTGTTTGTTTAGAGACCACTAATGAGTGAGGACATTCCCTGCTTATCTTTCTGAGTTTGTGACACCTCGCTTAGGAGGATATTCTCCAAGTCCATCCATTTGCCTGCAAATTTTAGGATATCATTTTTTCTTACTGCTGAGTAGTATTCCATTGTGTAGATGTACCACAGTATGTTAATCCATTCTTCAGTTGAGGGACATCTAGGTTGTTTCCAGGTTCTTGCTACTACAAATAATGCTGCTATGAACATAGCTGAGCAAATGCCTTTGGAGTATGACTGTGCATCATTAGGGTATACACTCAGAAGTGGTATTGCTGGGTCCTTGGGGAGATTGATTCTCAATTTTCTGAGAAACCGCCATATTGCATTCCAAAGTGGCTGAACAAACTTACACTCCCACCAACAATGGAGGAGTCTTCCCCTTGCTCTGCATCCTCTCCAACATAGGCTGTCATCTGTGCCTTTCATCTTAGCCAATCTAACAGGTGTTAGGTGGTATCTCTAAGTTGTTTTCATTTACATTTCTCTGATGGCTAAAGATGATGAGCGCTTTTTCAGGTGCCTTTCAGCCATTCATAATTCCTCTGCTGAGAGTTCCCTTTTTAGATCTGAACCCCATTTTTTGATTGGATTATTCAAGGTTGTGGGCTCTAGATTCTTGAGCTCTTAATATATCTTAGAGATCAGTCCTCTATCACTTGTAGGGTTGGTGAAAATCTTTTCCCATTCTGTAGGCTGTGGTTTTGTCCTATAGACAGTGTTCTTGGCTTTACAGAAGTTTCTTAGCTTCAGGAGATCCCACTTATTGATTGTTGCTCTTAGTGTCTGTGCCACTGGTGTTATATTTAGGAAGTGGTCGCCTGTGCCAATTCATAGAAGTGTATTTCCCACTTTCCTATCAAGTTCAAAGTGGCTGGGTTTATGTTGAGGTCTTTGATCCACTTGGATTTGAGTTTTGTGCAGGGTGACAGGCTCCGATCTATTTGCATTTTTCTATACACTTCCATCCAGCTATTCCAACACCATTTGTTAAATATACTATCTTTTTTCCATTGAATGTTTTGGGCCTTTTTGTCAAAGATCAGGTGTTCATAGGTTTTTGGGTTAATGTCTGGATCCTGAATTCTATTCCATTGGGCCACAAGTCTGTTTTTATGCCAGTACCAGGCTCTTTTTATTACTGTAGCTCTATAGTATAACTTGAAGTCAGGGATGGTGATACTTCCTGAGGTTCTTTTGTTGAGTAAAATTGTTTTGGCAATCCTGGCTTTCCTGTCATTCCAAATGAAATTGAATATTTTTCTTTCAAGGTCCAAAATATTGTGTTGGGATTTTGATGGACAATGCATTGAATCTGTAGATTGCCTTTGATAGAATTGTCATTTTTACTATGTTGATCCTATCAATACAGGAACGTGGGAGAGCTTTCCATTTTCTGATATCCTCTTCAATTTCTTTCTTCAGTAATTTATAATTTTTGTCAAATAGGTCTGTTACTTCTTTGGTTATAGTTACTCCAAGGTATTTAATATTATTTGCAGCTATTATGAAGGGTAATATTTCCCTTATTTCTTTTTCAGCTCTTCTATCATTAGTGTATAGAAGGGCTACTGATTTCTTTGAGTTAATCTTGTATCCTGCTACATTGCTGAAGGTGTTTATCAGCTGTAGAAGTTCCTTGGAAGAATTTTGTGGGTCACTTATGTATACAATCATATCATCTGCAAAAAGAGATAGTTTCACTTCTTCTTTTCCAATTTGTATCCCCTTAATCTCTTTTCGTTCCCTTATTGCTTTAGCTAAAACTCGAGAACTATATTGAATAGATAAGGGGAGAGAGGACATCCTTGTTTTGTTCCTCATTTTAGTGGGATTGCTTTGAGTTTTTCTCCATTAAGTTTGATACTGGCTGTCGGCTTCTTGTAAATTGCCTTTATTATACTTAGGCATTCTCCCTGTATTCTGATCTCTCCAGGACTTTAATCATTAAGGAGTGTTGGATTTTGTCAAAGGCTTTTTCCGCATCTAAGGATATGATCATGTGGTTTTGTTCCTTTAGTTTGTTTATGTGATGGATAACATTTAGTGTTTTTCATGTTAAACCAGCCCTGAATTTCTGGGATGAAGCCTACTTGGTCATGGAAGATGATATTTTTTATACATGGTATCTGGTTTGCCAAAATTTGGTTGAGAATTTTCGCATCAATATTTACGAGGGAAATCGGTCTGTAATTCTCCTTCTTTGTTGTGTCTTTGAGTGGCTGTAGAATTAGGGTTAACTGTGGCCTCATAAAAGAAATTTGGCAATGTTCCTTCAGTTTCTGTGTTAAATAGTTTGAAGAGTAACGGTAGTAATTCTTCTTTGAATGTCTGGTATAATTCAGCACTGAAACCTTCTGGACCAGGGCTTTTATTTTTGGGGAGGCTTTTAATGACACCTTCAATTTCCTTAAGGGTTATAGGCCTGTTTAGGTAATTAATGTGATCTTCATTTAATTTTGGTAGGTGGTACCTGTCCAGGAAGTTGTCCATTTCCTCTAGGCTTTACATTTTTGTGGAATACAGATTTTCAAAATATGATGTGATGATTCTCTGTATTTCCTGGCTGTCTTTTGTTATGTCCCCCTTTTCATTTCTGATTTTGTTGATTTGGACACTTTCTCTCTGTTTTTTGATTAGTTTGGCTAAGGGCTTATCTATCTTGTTAACTTTCTCAAAGAACCAACTCTTAGATTCTTTGATTCTTTGTATTGTTCTTTTTGTTTCAATTGTATTGACTTCAGCTCTAAGTTTGATTATTTCCTGCCGTCTACTCCTTCTAGGTGAGTTCGCTTCTAATTGTTCTAAGGCTTTCACCTGAGCTGTTAGGTCTCTAGTGTGGGATTTTTCTAGATTTTTCATGTAGGCATCTAGCGCTATGAATTTTCCTCTTAAGACTGCTTTCCTTGTGTCCCACAAGTTTGGATTCCTTGTGGATTCATTTTCATTGAATTCTAAGAAGACTTTGATTTCTTTCTTAATTTCTTCCTTGACCCAGAGATGGTTCAGCTGAGTGATGTTTAGTTTCCATGAGTTGGTAGGCTTTCTTTGATTTTTGATATTGTTGAACTCTAACTTTAGGCCCTGGTGGTCTGATATGTTACAAGGGATTATTTCCATTTTTTTGTATCTGTTGATATTTGCTTTATGACCAATTATGTGGTCAATTTTGGAGAAAGTTCCATGAGGAGCTGAGAAGTACGTATATTCCTTTGAGTTTGGGTGGAAGCTTCTGTAGATATCTATTAAATCCATTTGCATCATAACTTCTTTTATACTCCTTATTTCTCTGTAGAGTCTCTGTGTGGTTGAAATATCAAGGGTTGAAAGTGGGGTATTGAAGTCTCCCACTATTAGGGTGTAAGAACTGATGTGGAATTCGAGCTTTAGCAGTGTTTCTTTTACATAAGCAGGTGCCCTTATATTATGGGCATAAATATTCAGGATTAAAATCTCCTCTTGATCAATTTTTCCTGTGATGAATAAGTAGTGCCCATCTTGGTGCCTTTTAATTGCTTTTAGCTTAAAGTCTACTTTGTTAGATATTAGGATTGCAACCCCTGCTTGTTTCTTAGGATCATTTGACTGGAAAATCTTTTCCCAGCCCTTTATTTTAAGCCTGTGTCTGTCATTGCGGTTTAGGTGTGTTTCTTGTAGGCAACAGAAGGATGGCTTCTGTTGTTGTGTCCATCTTGTTAGTGTGTGATGTTTTATAGGAGAGTTGAGTCCATTGATATTAACAGAAATTAGTGACCATTGATTGATATTTCCTGTCATTTTTGATGGTAAATTGTTTCTATGTCCTTTCTCTGGAGTATTCTTCTGTGGAATTATTGAATATCTGTGGTTTCATGGGTGTATCTGGGGTCCTTAGGTTGGAGTTTTCCCTCTAATACTCTCTGTAGCGCTGGAATGGTAGACAGATATTCTTTCAGTCTGACTTTGTCCTGAAATATCTTGTTTATTCCATCTATGCTGATTGATAATTTTGCAGGGTATAGTATTCTAGTTTGGCAGCCATGCTCTTTTAGCATCTGTATACCTTCTGACCAAGCCCTTCTAACTTTCATCATTTCCATTGTATAGTCAGGTGATATTCTAATGGATCTGCCTTTATATGTAAGTTGGCCCTTTTCTTTTGCTGCTCTTAATTTTTTTTTCTTTGTTCTGTATGTTTTGTGGCTTGATTATGATGTGGCACGCTGCCTTTTTTGGGGGTCATATCTATTTGGTGTTCTGTAAGCTTCTTGTATCTTTATAGGCATTTCCTTCTTCAGGTTAGGGAAGTTTTCTTCTATGACTTTATTGCAAACACTATCTGTGCCTTTGAGCTGGTATTCTTCTCCTTCTTCTATTCCTATTATTCTCAGATTGGGTCTTTTCATGGTGTCCCAGATTTCCTGAACATTTTGAGTTATGACTTTTTTAGTTTTAGTATTTTCTTGACTGATATATCTATTTGAGCTACTGAGTCTTCCAATTCAGAGATTCTGTCTTCCATCTCTTGAACTCTGTTTGTTATGCTTGTATCTGTGGTTCCAGCTTCTTTCTACAGATATTCTATTTCCATCTTTGCCTCATTTTGTGCCATTTTTATTGCTTCTATTTCAGCTTTTAGTTCCTGGCATGTTTCTTTCATAGATTTGTTCATCTCTTTCAATTTTTTGTTTGTATTTTCTTCTATTTTTTTAAGACTATTTTTCATATCTTCTTTGAGAGCTTTGATAATCATTAAAAAGGAATTTTTTGTGTTGATTTTCTGTTTCCTCTTCATTGCTCAGTTTTGGTCTTGTATTTGTAGGATTGCCACTTTCTTCTGGAGTTACCTTGTTGTTCTTTATATTATTATGTAAATTTTTGCACTGGCATCTACCCATGGCTTTAGTGGTTCAGGATTAGGTGGCTCCTGATCAGTTGTGGCACTCAGGCTTGTGTGCCTCCTGTCACCTCTGAGGAAAAGGTCTACTCAATCTCTACTTCTGCTCTGGGCAGGGGACTGAATTTCAAGTATTCTATCTTTCTCTGTTTTACCAATTGGGGGTGGGATGGCAGCTGTGCAAATTTCCTCAGCAGCAGCTTGGGGGCCTGTGGCAGTCAGATCTTACCTTGGTCTGCTACAGAGTAACTGGTTGCAAGCTCTGCAGAGAGGACCCGGTCTGGAACCGGAACCGAGTTCGATGGGAGTTCAATTCTCCCTGGCAGGGATACAGGTGCTTTGGCCTGCTGACCCCTCCTCACCTCTGGGCGGGGTCTTTGTCTGTCCTTTAGTGTCCCCAGTCCTTATCTGATTGCTCAGTTGGAGGTGGGTAGCCGTTCAAATTTCCTCAGCAGCAGCTGGGGGGACTGTGGCTGTCAGAGCTTACCTCCATCTGCTACAGAGTGTGTGGGTGCACGCTGTGCAGAGAGGACCCGGTCCCGCAAATATGTTGAATTTTAATACTCCAATTTTTAATGCAGCTGTACGTCCAAAAATTGGAAGCATGTTAGAAAGAAGAGAGATTTCTGTTTATCAGTATGGTGGTTACATATTTGCTATTTGGGTTGAGAAAGTCACTCAGTATTTCGCTTGTTTTAAGAAAGGACATTTTTTTTTTCTCTTTCTCTTAAAACACCTATTTTATGTCATGATTATTATGAAGTAAATATACAAGATATTCTCATTTTAAAAATTGCTGAGGATAGAGATAAAGTGAGGGCAAAATCATAGATTTAAAATAATAGATTTTGGACTTGAGAAAAAGAAAGCAAAGCAGTAAGAGTTACCTTTATGAAAACTCTATGGAAACAATCTACTTGCTAATAAAATTATGAGACAGATATTTTGATTTTTTTTAAGAGTGAGATCTAACAGTCACACAGGCTTTGCAATTCTGAACTCTCTGTAAAGAACCATTTATAAGATGATCTTCATCCTCTTGCTACAGATTTGATTTTTTATGAGAAACGAATTTTCTTTGTATTGAACTTCTGTTGCATTTTAATCACAACATAAAATTTATTATAGTATAACTCTTTTGTTAAATGGTAGCCTGAGTCTGCAAAATGACTTTTGATCGCATACCTGAGAAATGGCAAAATTTTAGATAGATAAATGTTTTTCAGTATTAGTTGCTAGAAGTCATAACAGGGAACTTTGTTTTATAAATAAAAATTTTATGGCCAATGAATGATGTATAGGGCAAGGAAAGGTAATTTCACTGTATGAGAAATCTGAGTCAAATGTTCCTCCAGATTTTGGTTTATCATCAAAATGTTATTATTCCCAATGAAATATAAAAAAATATGTGTGATATTATTTATTTTAAACTGTGCTAAAACCATGGCAATAGATTACACTTGCCTTTATTTATTTTAAAGCCACAGGTTTGTAAATAGGTGTAATGAATCCTTATTGATTGCCATACATATATCTCTTTATACAAAATAGATTCTAGAACAACCTGTCAACTGATGCATCATAGACTTTTGTTTTATTTGCTTGCTTATTTGTTTTGTATGCATTGCACAAAGTAACTCTTCAGGTTTTTAGTACATGTTTTCTAAGTATAGGAATATGGCATGAATCTTACTAGGTTTTATTTCTGGCCAAGTCCTATCACTCTAGCCAAGACCTATTATTCTTAGTAGATTTCTTAGTCTCTATTTCCCCAGATGCAAAAAAATTATACCAGATAGTATCCACCATCACTTGGATTTTTCCCAGTATCTCTGTCACTGAGAATTCTTTTAAAAGCAAGACTAAACAACAAAAGAGTGGCTGAGAAAAAAATTTAAAATTTCCAACATTTTATGTTCAAAGATAAATAGGTTGGTTATGAATTCAAGTGTTATTCCAATACATTTTATCAGTTACCTTCAAGTAGCATCTTTGTAGTAAACCAGTTATGCTAGCTATGCATTTAGATGTAACTGAACACCAAAGTAGAATGTTCCCATAGTTTTAAGTTCCCATCTATAAAGGATGGAGCAGGCAAAAACATTCAAACATGTACAGTTATGTGATTCTGTCAATTGAATCTATTTATGTAGAAATAGATGAAGAAACCGTCCAATATCTAGAAGATATACTAAAAGTAGGGCAGATAACATATGTTTGATGATTTGAATGACATTAAACAGCAAAATGTATTTTAACATGCTATCTTAATCACAGAGAATGTACTTGCTCATTCGAGGATCGGCAACATTCAAAGTAGCCCTGTCTTCATTCACATAAACCAATGAATGGTTATATTACTCTAAAATCTAGTTCATAACATTCACTATTATCTCAATATAATTTCTCCTATGTTTATTGTCATTACACTTTTGTTTTTGTTCTTCACAGAAGCTGTATCTTTTTTATTTTTACGTGAGTATTTGAGTATTCTACTTTCAAACTACCATATACCTTCTTCTAGCTTGAATAAGCTCATTTAGAATATATTTTGCCCTTTTTTTTGTATCTCAGACTTCAATGGCAGTACCTGGATCATTTTGAGCTGGATTGATACAGGCCGTAAACAAAGGTTCTGAAAGTTCTTATATTTCTCAGTTTTAAGGAGACAACACTGAAGTTAACTTTTTTGTTTGCTTTCTTGAGACAAGGTTTCTTTGTGTAACAGCCCTGGCTGTCCTGTAACCTGCATTGTCCTTGACTGATAGAGAAGTGCCAGCCTCTGTCTTCAGTGCTGGGATTAAAGTTGTATGCCACTATGCCTAGCCCCAGATGTTACCTTTTATTTAGATAGTTCTCCATTAAAAGTATTGTATCTAATTACTATTTCAAAAATACTAAGGTTTAAGTTATAAAATTTTTCTTACTTAAACTTAAAGACAGAGATGATAAGTATTGAAAGCATCTGTTCTTGCAGGAACAGAATCTAATTTCTTGCTGAGAAGCATGCGGGATTCCACTTATCTGATTTTTGGAAGCTTCTTCACAAAAGGTTTTAACATGTATTATATTGGTTAGTGTCTGAATGCTGTACACAAGGACAATTATTTTATTAGTGAAAGTAAAAGGGATTGAAGGTATCATCTACTAGTTAAACTACTGGTTTGATAAGTGAGACAAGATTTAACAGTTTCACAAAACTCTTTACATTCTATTCTAGAAGTTTCTATTTCTAAGCCATTGTTTAGATATCAAAGAATTTAATTAGATATCCTAAACATTTATTGCAAATATTAGTAACTAGAAGCTAATAATAAGATAAATACTTATTTTTGAACAATTAGACTCTACTTTTAATTTTACTGTTTAATAGAGATCCAAAAATTAATTATGAGACTAAATTGTAAAATGTATCTTCTACATGTTAATTCAAGGGGGTATGTTTTACTTTACAGAGCACTTTGAATGGAAGGTTTTTCAAGCACAAATCCAGAGAAATTTTACCATAGATTTGATGTATGATGTAATGACATGCTTACAAAATTCACAATTAATTTTATTGCATATGTTGAAAACAATTACATAATATGCCACTGGATTGTAGGGGCTTGATCATAAATAATTGCTATTCTTTTGTATGGGTACTATGAAAATGGCTGGAAAGTTGCATAATAAGATTGCAAACAACATTGAGCTATACTTCCTAAACTTTTCCATTACCACTTTCTTACTGTAATATCCTTTCCTTAGTAAATATAAACAGGCATTAATACTGAATTAATCAAAGTTACTCAAAGTATTTTTGAATATAACATAGACAGCTATGAAAAGAAAGACTGCACTGAAAATTAGGCGTCATTTTTTTCTGTATACTTTTTATTATTATTATTATTACTATGAACAAAGAAGACATTCTTTCTATCCCTGTTTATTATTATTCAAGATCTCTTCCCCCTCCCGTCACATCAGGTCATTTTTTCTTCTCCACAGCTCCCCATCTCCTCCCTGGGCAGGCAGCAGACAGTCCCATAAGGGTCATGTTAGTATTAACATTTAAAAATAAAAATTAGACTCAGAGAGTAACATTTTAAAGCATAGATAAAATAATGTCTCATCAATTCAAGATTTAAATGCTTCCTATTTTTATTGTAACTCTTTTTATGTTTCAATATCATTTAAAAATTTTTATTTATACTTCCTGGTTTGTGATTTGGATATTTTAAGTTTACATTTTACTTATACTGAAACACAAAGCAATTAGAGTTTTAGAAGACAACAAGGCAGTAGTTTAAAAGTTTTAACTGATTAGTGGGGTTCCTCAGAGGTACAGTCTAATATTTTGCAGTGCCTTTAGCAAATTTTTTGTCACATTAAAAGAGTAAAGGACCTTATTAAAACATTTATTTCAATTCCATCTCAAAATGTTATACATACCAATAATGAGAAATTATTTTTGTACAGAAAACCAGTGTTAAAAAATTAAAATACTTTAAATAGTGTCTAAAGCCAACTTATTTACAAATGTTATGAAATGAAAATGATATAAGTGTTGGAATGGATAATGAAAATTTGGTGCATCACATTACCATAGAATACTATTCATACTATTCAGCTATAATGAAAACTGAAATTATAAAATTTGAGGGTAAATGGATGGACCAGGAAAAGAATATATTGAATTAGGTAACCAGGATCAGACAATGAATGCCCCATGTTCTCCTCTGTGTTTCCTACCTCTAGGTCCTTAGATTGACAAGCTGGAGTCAGCACAACATCAAGGAAAGAATAAAGGGATCATGTGTGTGTGTGTGTGTGTGTGTGTGTGTGTGTGTGTGTGTGTGTTGTGGGGTGATCATGGGAGAATTTATAGCAGGATATATGTGATATAAAGTGGGAAACAGTATAATCTGGAAGTTTTTGACTTTTGTAGCAAGCTTTTGTTTAGCTCCAACTAGAGAAGAGAATGAGATCAATACAGAAGAAAGAGAAAGGGCTAGTGACAAATTGCAACAAAGTTTTTTGATTCAGCCTCAAGGAATTATATTATTTTCTACTTACTTAAAATTATACATAACACCTGCATATATACACATGTGTGTGTGCACACACACACACACACACACACACACACACACACACACAAAACTTAAAGGAAGATAAATCACTTGGGCTCATGAAGAAAAGGTTCTTCATGAGAACTGTTGACTAACCAAATATCCATTACCAAGCATGAGAAACTTTATTTGAAATGATGGGTTCATGGTAGTCCAAGTAGCTCTCTAAACAAAATTATCTTATATTATTGATTAATCAATAAATTGATAATAAATTATTAACATTATTGATGTAGCTCTTGGTTGTCTCTCTGGGGTTGAGAGTATGTCCTAATTGTGGAATACAAGTTCTTTATTCACTTAGTAGTTCATAGATACTTCTGACTTTTTCTATTATTAATAATGCTGCAATGAACCCAGGGTTGCAGGATTATAAAATACTATTTATTTATGTATTTATATATCTATTTATTTTTTCTAACTCACCAAGAATACTTTGACACTATGCATAATTTAATTAAAGTCATAGGCTCAGATGAAAGGAATGTTTCTCTTAAGAAATGAAACGTATCACTGAAATTTAGACCTTGGTTTAAATTAAAATAAAAAGATGTGCCAAAAATGAGAAGGGTGAAAGAGAGGAAATATAACACTTATTAGATACTTTGCTAGGGGCTAGTCTTAGGCAATTGTATTTTTCAGGACCCTTGAATTCAAAATTGTGAACTAAACAGGATGTATTAATATATTTGTATGTTTATATACACACAACACATATATACATATATATATGTAAAACAATAATAAAGAAAAAGAGGCCATCAATTTAAGATGGAATGAGGGAGGGGACTGTGGGAAAGGCTGAAGAGATGACTGAGAACTGTGCAAGGAATGTAATTATATTTTATTTAAAAATATACTTTTTAAAATTTGGAAATATACTTTTGACAGCAGTAGCACAATTTGAGGGAAGAAAGCTAAAGAAAATCTCATCCAGCTCCTAATAAACAAAAGACAAATAGATTGTTTGAAATGTTTTCAACACCATCTCTCTGACTTTTATCAACAACGGTAATAGTGTGTACAGAGTGAAAAAACTAAAAATAGTCAGTATAACTTATCCTGACTCATAAAATGTTCCAGTCCTTTAAATAGTCATTAGCAATGTTTCTAGTGAAAAGGGATCTCTAGTTGCCGGGGGCCTTAATTAGTATAAAATACTATCCACATAATATTCTCCAGCTGTAGGTCAGAAAATAATTTGTTTCCCTGAATTGATAAAATAGATGCCTGTTAATATTTTTAGACCAATTATTTTCATTTTACTGTACTTTTGAAAGTGAGTTTCAACAGTTTTCAAGGAAGTGGTAAAGTACTGCCATCCATTTTCATGTCAATGCTATATTATTATGAGGTTCTGTCTCTAGGTAGCTTTTATTTATTCTGTTTTATTTAATAGTCACATAGTCAAACTTCCACCTGTAGCCTTAATATAATTACTATTATGAAGAAGTGAATGAAGTTGGTTGATGTTTGAGCAATGCCCCTTATCTAAAAGACTTGTGTATGGGCTCTAAGACATGGTACATAGTGCAAAAAGCAGTGTTCACTGCACAAATGTGATCAGCTTTTTACCTGATACAGAAGTGGTAATTCAACAATGTTAGCTGCCCTATAACCACTGGAGTCTTTTAATGGCTCAAGGGGAAACTTTATTATTAAAATTACATGCATTTAATGATTGGATAGTATAACTGTGTACTTTGTAAATTGTAAGTAAGTTCCTGCTGAGGTAAAAGTGGTAAACTGGTATCCCACTGATTTCCCCTGCCCACATCATAGACTGTGCCTCTGCAACCTTCTTTGAATATGAAGAGCCCCTGAGTGAGTCGTAAACACATATTAAAAAAGAAACAGAAAATACATGTTCAATTTTATCATTGTTTCTGAACACTGTACTTCTCCTGAGTGTTACTCTATATCAAATACCTCTAGTATTGAGAAAAAGATTTATTTCAGAATTTTTCACTTGATATTCACAGACATATTTGCCAGTGTATTACCTTATATCTCAGCTTCTTTACATTCAATTAACTGTTTATAACATCTAATTAAAAATCACTTTTTGTTTTAAAAGAACCCCAATGTAAGCTCCATATCAGTCAAATTCAATAATTCTGAGAGTCATCCACTGGGGCTTGTAAGATGCTTATGCATTTATTAAACATTTACATCACAATTTCCATACCTATTAATTTGGCCAGCTCTGTAGTCATTTATCCTTCTATACTAAAAATTCCTGAGAGAACAAGAGTATTCCTGATGACATCCCTTAAACTGAAGTTGCCCCATAGGGATTCAAAGCAATGAAGCAAGAAATTGAGTTGAAGTATAGAGGGGACTCTTGGCAACATCAGCAGGAAACTGTTTGGTGCTAATCATAAGACATAGCCTTGGAGAATTCTGGGTTCTTACTGCTTCTTTTGATGGCTCTGTTAACCTAAAAATGTTCATCAATCAGATTGGGTCTGTAAGTTTGTGAAAGAAAAAGTAGATAAAAAGAATACCCAGTGTTTAATTCTACATTGTATGTTTTTCCATGATGCTAATCATGCTAGTAAGAATTGGAATCTATTTCAGAAGGCTAGCTAGAAATCAAGAACCATGAACATAAAAAAGTTAAGTATTGACTTTAAGTTTAGAAACTGAAGAAAGTCAGGTGAATTCTTATATAAGGAAAAACTCTTATTTGTTTTTATGTAATTAGACTTTTGGTTTAATTTAAAATAAGTGCAAGATAATTTCTCTGGTAGAGTTTTTTGACATGATTTCTGACCATGTGGAACTTGCAGCCCCATCAGGTAATTTGACATGCCTAAAAAATAATAAATGTTGTTTCAGTAAAATACGACATCAAAAATAAAGCTTGATGAAGAATTATGAAAAATAATCAAGTTATCTTATGCCTTTAAATCAACATTATCTACCCATTCATATATCTGTTTCTATGTGAAAGATGGTAAAAGCACACACACACACACACACACACACACACATATAATATATCATATTCCTCAAAATCCTGGAATTGTTGTATAAATTCAGAAGTAAAAACCTCCTTTCCAAAATTTTAAAAAGCAAATAAGAGACAACACTCCCAAAATCTGAGTTTATTATTGTTAAAAACAAATTGTCCATTATCACAAGTAGGAATATTCCTAAAAACAATAAGGTAAATCATGGATGATGCTATAAGCCTATTATTCCAACATTTCTGAGAATAAAATAGGAACTTTATGATTTCAAGGACACCCTGACTACCTAGTGTAATCCCATCAACTTCCCTACATGCAAATAAAACAAAGGCAAATGAAAAATGTCACTTCTATGCTTAAATCTCTTCTTAGAACATGTTCAAAGTAAACTAAAATTCATTAAGGAGGGACACACAACTGACAACTTTATAAAGAATATTTTACACTTAGACTTTAGACAGATGTTTGCACAACAGGTCTGTTTCTGGAGTCATCTGTTCATTGTGTTTTTCACATTTGAAAAGAGTAAAAAGAAAAAATATGTGACATTTGGGGCTGTCATCTAATTCTGTCATCTAATCACATGGACACCTGCCAATTCTTATTAGTATCTTGACATTTAATTGCTATAAAGTTATTTTCAAGTTTCCTAATGCAAGATGGATGTAAGTTCTGCAAGCTGAGTCTTTTGCTGTGAGCATCCTTTTAATGCTTGGTTCTTTGCTCTTTTTATCAACAAAACTTTCAGTCAAGTAAGCCAGTTGTTGGCCAGAATACAAATTATAGATTAGGCCCTGAAAGGTTAACAGTTTCCTGTTTGTGATACAATTGAAAAGGCAGAGAAAACAAAGAAGATAAATGTGTGTAAAACACTCTCATATTAACTTCTATAGCAGGTAACTGTGACATGTCAAGCTCTTTCTATTTAGACATTACTCAATGGAAGTGCAATAGATTCTTATTACCACTATGTACTTCTTCTGTTGTTCAACAGAACCTGTTAACCTTTCAATTGCTACAAAATTAAATGTTTAGCCTGGAAACCTATAACTAGAAAAGAAGAAAAACTGTTATTTTCTGTAGCAAGGATCACCTAAAGGCTGAAATGCCCAGTCATTACTGTCAGGCATATGAGGGTATAAGTTATAGAAAATGTCATCATGATATTTTGCCTATGTTTCAGAAATTTGAGAACCATGAACTTTTAGTCCTAATCCAATATATTAGACACTTTAAACACACAAATATTGATTTATGAAAAAATACTCCTAAAGGAGATATTCATATAATTTTTAAGAAAAATATTTTATCAAACATTTGTATTAATGCTAAACTTGAATATTGCAAATAAATACAGTCAAGTATAGTAGAGAACAGGCACTACAACCTTGACCTAGAGACATGGCCTTTAGACCTTGAAACCCCATTATTCAGGGGCAATGCCAGAGGGCCAGTTCAAGATCAAGTTCAGGAATATCCCTGCCTATACTTGCTGTTTGCTTAGCTCCTGATCAATCAGTGCTTTATTAAACAATATTCCAGTGACAAATGTTTATAGTCTCAAGAACACAGTCCCACAGCAACCCTCAACCCCTTTTTTAAAAACAAGAATCCAAAATCTAAACTTTTTATAGCTTTTTGCTTCATCATTATCTCTAAAAACTTGTAACCAACTACGCTGTTGTAAGACAAACTCTTTAATCCATTTTGGAAAATGTGGGCATAGTTCGCTAGAATACTTCCTGATGATTAGGGGTGCTAGTAATATTATGTGAATCCTGAGAATATTTAGGATTATAGTCAGATCCTATGTATTCTGTGAAGCTGGATCATCTTTTGCCAGCGGCCTCGAAGATTTTCTGGATGCAGAACTCAGAAGGAACTGCAACAGAGTTGTTCATAGATGTTGGATCATCTGGACCATCCATTTCCACCAAAAATTTTTAGGGGGTCTTCCTCAATCAAATTTTATTTTCTTTAACTCAGAATAAATATACAGCCTCTTATTTTCTGTGGGAATAAAAAAAAAGTCTCTCCTCCAAAGTAACATTTCTTTTGACTTCAATTTTGAAGTCAAGGCATTTACAAAAAGTATAGGTTAGAATAATCTAGCAACTTTTCTAAACAACTGTCTTTCAACAGCTTTTTTACTTCTTCTGCAGTCAAAAACTTAAGTACAACACAATAACATATGGTATCCAGATCCTGCATATATCTTATCTTTACATGGCTTAGTAGTAGTAGTTTCTCTGTCCGGTCTGGCTGATTCAGCAGTCATTTAAACCCAAATAATTGCACAAAATCTCAAGTTAATTATAAAATGTTTTGCCTATGGCTCAGGCTTGTTATTTGCTTATTTTTACTCTTAAATTAACCCATGATTCTTATACATGTTAAGCCATTTGGCTTGGTACTTTTTTCTCAGAGCAGCATTTTTGTCTTCGTTCCTCTGCATTTGGCTGGTGTTTGTTCTCTTTCTCTTCTCAGAATTCTCTTTGTCTGGTCATTCCACCTATACTTTCTGTCTGTCTGTCTTCTGGTCAATCAGGGTTTTTTTTTAATAGTAAACTAATATTTACACTGATAAATATTTATAGTGTACAAGAGCATAGTCTCACAGCAGTCACTCATGACACAGCATACTTTGTTGAGTCCTTACATGTTAGCAGTGGTTCTCAACTTTCCTAAGGTCATGACCATTTAATAGAATTCCTCATTTTATGGTGATTCACAATCATAAAATTATTTTCATTACTAATTTATAAATATAATTCTTTTACTGTTATGAATCATAATGTAAATATATTTGGACATGAAGTTTGGCCAAAGGGGTTGTAAGCCCCATGTTGAGAACCAGTCAGTTAAAGTAAAAAAGCAGCAACAAAACCCAAGTTCTAGTCAATAATAAATAGTGTACTTATTTCAAAAGTAGGAGAATGTGACTGTACATTAAGATTCAAAAATTAGAAAATTACATTTTTTGAGAGAGTGATAAGTGGAAACACTGGTATAGCCTGACTATATGAATCTGGCCAAGTGAGATTATTTAGTTAGATATGGAAGAATTTCAAACTGACAAACTCTGAGAATATTTTCAAAAGAATGGTGTCTGCTTATGATTTACGTGTTTGGATAAGTATTTCTTTCTGGAGTTAAATCATTATGGATGACATGGTGGATGGAGGTCAGTGTCTCTCAGTGATTTCCTTATGTATCAAAGGCTTGAGTGCTATGTCAGACAGTTTTTATGTCAATATGCATTCACATTTCACTACAATGAAATTCTGATTAATTTGAATCCAGAAATATGATAGCCACATCTCCTCACTTTTCTTAATATCAATGAAAAGTTTTATGAAATTGAGTCTTACATACAGACTATTTCCAGGACATACAATAAATATTGTGATTATTACAAGACAAAATAAAACATTTAGCTCCATAATTATAACTGAAAATAGAAAATATATTTTATTTTCATATAAAAGAGCCTTATTTGTCTTTACTCACTTGCAAAAATATACTGACATTTGAATTATCACAGAATACAACAGCATAGACCAATAGCTATTTTTTCAGTAAAATGCTCTTCAAGTTTGAGCATGTTTTTTTTTGTTTGTTTGTTTTTATTTTCTACAGTAGGTAAATTTGTTCCTAAGACTCAGGGATCAGAAAAATTTTAAAAGCCAGAGGTGGTAGATAACTTCAGAAAAACTGTTTTCTGGTCACAATATGGCAGAGATTAAACTCACAGTAACTGCAATAGCATAAAAAGATCTGAGCAAGTTTCTCCCAAATAAAATCAAGTATAGATAAGTTGGGGAGACAGGCACAGAGTCCTAGTCCCTACTTTTGAATCTAATGATAACTGACAGCTGCTAGAAAAAGGACAGAGAGTTTTCTTAAAGCAGTTGGCTCCAGGTAGATTGGCCACTCTCCAGAGCAGCAAGTCCAACACTCAAGAATATTTAAATTTGATGAGTTTAAAATAAAGAAGAGAGAGAGGCAGAAAAGCTGACTGTGAAGTTAAGTTATTATAATGTTTAAGATAGTTAGCAGACTGATATTTGAGATGGACTATGAAGAATTCAGTACCTTATGTAAGGAATGTTCTCAATAAAATATCACTCAGCAGATGGATGTCTAAATCAAACTGGTAACAATTAAATGAATGGAAAAACAATGGAATTCCAATGCAACAGAGGAATGGTGAGGCAAATATTAAGAATACAATCATTTACAAAAGTCTTAAGTTTTATTACACTGTTATATGACCAGATTACATTTTTAAAACTTTTATTTGATTCTTTTTGTTATATGTTTTGGTCATATTCTAAGACCCAATTCCTCTCACTTCCATGTAGGTGGGGTTTATGTTAGGACTGCTGGTTCCAAAATAAATCCATAGAGATTTATAAATTATAAATGAGCCAATAGCTCAGCCTTGTTACTATCTAACTCTTAAAAATTAAATTAAGCCATTTATATTAATGTACATTCTTTCATGTGACATTACCTCTCTTTCATTTTGTTCCTCCTGTTTCCTCTCTGTGTCTGGCTATCGACTCCCCTGACTATACTCTTCCACTTTCAAGTGTTCTTAGTCTGGTTATCTCACCTAACCTACACTGTCCAACAGAAATAGAGCACTGATTAAAACATTGTCATTGTTTAGCCATATTTGGGCAGTCATGTTGGTGAGACTTCATGGGTATACGTCTGATGTTGTTAGGAGACACAGACTCAAAAAAAAAAAAAAAACCTGCTGATCTTCTGACACTTAAATTATTGTACCTCCTCTTTCACAATGTTTACCAAGTCTCAGGTGCAGGAGATTTGTTACAGGTATATTCATTAGTTCTGAGCTCTTCTGCATTTTGATTGGTTATAGTTTTCTGTAATGGTCTGTCATTTGCAAAGAGAAGTTTCTTGGATGAATTAAGGACTATTACTTACTGTGGTTTGAGAACAAATATTTAAATATAATTAGGGGTTATTCTTGTTTAGTTAAGTGGTACTTGTAGGTTTTTCTCTAAGATATATGACATCACTTGCCCTGGGTAGTTGTATAGGTTTTTAGACAACTCTTGTTATTAGGTCTTAATTCCAATAGATTGGCACCAAGGTATGCAAGCCACACCTATGAACATGAGGTTTTTGTTTCATGTTTTTTATTGTTATGGCTTATAAGTATTCTAGCTGGGTAGAACTATTGGTTGCTTCACTCCTTTGAAAATTTTCATGGTGCTTTCTGGTACTATGAGGCCAGCTTCATATAAGGAGTCTCTGAACCCTATATCTAGTTTCAGAATTTGATACATGTATATAGTATGTTTTATCAAAGCCACCACAAATTCCTTCCCCTCTAACATCTCTCATATCTTTCCTATCACTTCCTTTACAACCAAATTATATACCGGTTGTCTCTACATTTATTTAGAGATCAGGATAGGATTTTGTTAACTTTTATTTATAACTTCACATAGTCATATTTTCAAAGGATGCCAAGAATATAAAATATACTGATCGAAGAAGTATAAATGCTAGGTAAATACAGATTCACTTCTGTCTGGCACATTGGGAGGTAACTGGAAAACTTACTTTTAAAACTTTCCTCAAGGGGGACAAAACTGGATTTGCCAGGAGGGGAAACTGAACTAAGCTTTATTGAATCAGTGGGACCATGGGACTGTCTGCAGCCTGCCCAGGGAGGGGATGCGGAGTTGTGGAGAAAGAAAGGGTGACCTGATGTGGCGGGAGGGGGAAGGGACCTTGAATGGGGATATACTGGGATAGGAAAAAAAAATCCAGAAGGAAAGCTGAACACAAAGTAATTTTATGTGTAGCAAATTATTTGCATTATCACCCTTGATAAGTCATGCTTATGATTTTTATTGTCTTTATAGTTATTGTTAACTTATCAGCATTTTAAATTCAATTTACTGCTTTTCTTGATAAATACAAAATAAAAAAATAACTAAATAAAATAAAACTTTCCTCAAATTAAATGAAGAATTTGATCCTAGATAAATACAAGGCATCGTTTTGGAAAATAATCACACATGTTCCTCAAATCTGAGCCAGCTCTGGGTTTGGATGGTGCTGGACAGTGTCTGTGTTTCCTCTTTGATTTTGTTTTCTTTTCCTAATTCTGTCTGTATCCTTTGAAAGGAAAGAAAAAAAACAAAATAATGTGTTCATCTTAATAAGTTATTATTTTAATCAACGTTTTCAGCCATTTTGTTTATATGTAAGGTTGTTCAAAAGATTCCTTTCTGAAACGAGATAAAATTTGGATGATGGACATATATTTTGAAATGAAGTTAGTTTATCATATGTTAGATTATTACAAAAGGAAAGGCAAATCAAGAAAATAAAAAAAGATTTTAAGCATGATTGATGAAGAATAATATTTTTTATTCTACAAACCAAAGACAAGATCACACATAGATGCAAGTTTACAAGTTTAGTTGTTCAAAGTGAAGAACTACAAAAGAATAAAAATTAGCAACATAACACATTCAAGTTTGCAGAATGATTCTTATTTTCTATTAACAGTCTATAGCCTAATTCTTTTTAGAAGAGCATAAGAAGCAATTGCACATTGTGTTAGCATATTTAAAGAAAGGAACTGAGATGATGGCTCGGTGGGCAAACTGCTTACTGAGGAGCATGAAGATCTGAGTTCAAAATGCCAGCATCCTTTTAAAATCTCAGCAGTGTGTCTTCTGCCTATAAATAACACATCAGTGTTAAGGTGCAGGGTGAGTAGATCCAGGGGCTTGCTGAATAGCCTAGTTCAGTGGGAGAGCCTGAGGTAGAAGGATCAAGGAGGAGATGAGGGTGGGAAACTGTTATCCGAATATGTTTTATAAAAGACAAAAGCTATTTTCAATTAAAAAAATGTGGAGAGTCATAGAAGACTCCTCCTATTTACTTATGATTTCCACATGCATGCAAACAGATGGGCACACATGGGCTCATACACACACACATGCCCACATCTCCCATACGCAAAATAAATAGAAACGTGCAGTCTATATAAGCTAATTATTACGTGGATTAGTAATTATAATTTCTTAACAAACATTGTAATTTTTATTTCAAAACTGAGATTTAAAATTTTATGATTTTTGCTTTCTATATTTATTATTTCATATATCTATTCAAAAACACTGATTTCTCTTTGAAATAAAGTAGATTATATTATGCAGTCTTCAAAATGGCCAAAAACCCAGGCTAAAGGGGCTGTACAAGAAATGTAAATGAGGGTTTGTGTGCAATCAGGTTCCCTAAAGCATGAGTGTCCACTAAAATTCTTAGTCTCTCTCTGAAGCCCAATTATGTTTCATGGGCTCAAATTTTCTATATTTGTACTTTTAAACAGCAAGGCCACGAGCTAACTTGATTAAAAATATGAAGTGCAGACCAAGCAAATATATTTCCAGGCCTGGTGTGGTCTGCACATTCAAAACTTCTTCGTTCTAGCAAGTCTAAATATGAGTGGCACAGATAATACTAACCAAAATTGACTTTTTGCTCTGATGTTTTCTAATCTTCCAAAGTCTTCCTAGTACACAATTTCCCATTGTCTGTTTTCATTTAATGGTACCCAGCCTTTCTGTCAGCACAATAGAAATTTCTCTTTCTGTGTGGGTTCCACCCACAACACAACACCAGAGTTATTTGATGAGCACCACACACTAGTCTATCTACTCGAAAAGTGTCTAATATCCTGTCACTTATGCAATTAATTAAAACTCTCCATAGTAGAACTTGGGTTTTATATTACTTGTTTCTAGTGTATTTTTATGGCTTTGCCTTGGACCTCCCTATACACTTGTATTTTTTTCTTATGTTTTGTTTTGCTTGTTAATTTGTTTGTTTGCTTTTTCTAAATCAGAATATCAGTCTGATTTGGTTGTCTTTTTTCTGGGGTCCTTTTAGAAGTTGCACTCTGAGTCTTATTTTTTTTTTTCTTTAATTTGAAGGTATTTTCAGAAATGCTATCTTTAAATCTTCAATAAGACTGATGCTTTCTACTTGTGACATCATGTATTATCTGTACATTTTCTAATATCAGTCTATCCATTTGTTTTAAATGTTTCATTTCAGTACTCCTGTTTGAAACATCAACACTTTACAGCAAGATTCTAGCTTTAGTCATCCATCTGAAGTATCTAGTTCTTGATGAGTCTATCATTAAATAGTTAGCACTGCTTTTAACTCTAGCAGTGAATTTTAGTCTATCATGAATGTGTCCTACAATTAAAATATGAACTTTTAAGTTAACTATACATTTATAAAGGTGGTAATTATAGTTCATCTTCATATTTTCATTAGCATGACAAGTATTTTCCTAATGAGTAATTACAAACCTTTTTTATAATCCTCCTTATCAAGGGCAAAGAGATCATCTACCATTAGCTAAAATATGGCTTTCACAGATATTTAAAATTAATAACAGGTATATTAACATAATTAATATGCAACTATTTTAAATACCTGAACTAGATATTATTTTCCTATGCTGAGAAATTGGTTTATCAATAATGTAAAATTTTCCTTCCTAAACTATCTCAAAACACATCTTTATAAATGTACATAAGTTACATTACATTCACAGCATTCTTAGCATACAATTGACAGTTTAAAAAGTTAAAGTAGATTGATCCAAGAATTAATAAAATTTCCCTAAAGTACTATGGTATGAATATAACAATACTGTGATAATATTCTTAAGAAATCTATATTTCCTTCTTAAAATTTAGAAGCAACATTAATATATATTTTCTAGGCTTGAGAGTTGAATCAGTGGGAAAAGGCTGACCCTAAAAATGTGAGGACTGAGTTAGGATCCCCAGACAGAATTGAAAACTGCTGCAGGAGCAGCTGCTGACATTCCAGCACTCTTACCATGGCAAGATGGGAGAAAGAAAAAAGCCATCACAGTATATGAGGAACAGCACCTGAGGCTGCCCTCTGATCTCCTGCACAGTGGCCATCCAAGATATGCCTTCACAAACTGGAACACATACATATCCTGTATGCACATACATACATGCACACAAAGAGAGAAATATAAAGTATGTTTAGTGAGCTATTTTATACACATAGTGAATGCTGTGTATTTTCTGGAAACACCCCAAAGGACTAAATGAAATCCTTTAAGAGCTCTTAATGTGGGCTGAATATATGGAGTAATGATAAGAAACTCACTTTTGATATTTTAGATCATAATAGTACAACTGTCATTTGTGGGCAGGTGCGGTAAAATTTTTACGACATGTTTAGTGCTATTAACTTCATTTTCTAAGAGGCTAAGTATGAGTATCTTTTAAAGTAGAAATTTTCACTTCCAAATATATATTTCCTTTAAAATACCCTTTCCCCTGTCCTTAGTTTTATGAGAGTAAGTCCAACTGATTTCACGACAATTAGAGATGCTGTTTTGTCTTCTAGTTATGTGTGCTTTGGTAGATAATAAAACACTTAAGAAGTGTCCTATAGAGAATTGCATCAGTAATAAAACCAGGAGAAAGATTTATTTAGGTAATGCATTATTTTAGCCACCTAGTGTCAAGACAAAATTTTGAGGAATGTTGCTGAATTTGCCTATACCAAGGCCTTTTACAGCTACAACTTAGATTTTTTTAAGATCCCATTATGCCAAGATGAGAGTAAACCTGGTCTTGACAGGTGTTAAGCAAACATTTGAGTTATTATCTTCAGCAGTATATTGTTCTGTAAAATCAGAGAAAATAGAAGACTTTCTGGAATCATTGCTCCTTCCCTGGTGCTTTCCATGTCTCAAGTTAACTTAAACATTTTAAAAATTGTTCTGTGTCATATATCAAACCACAGAAAAACCCTGATATGCTTATTTAACTCCAAAGTAGCAAAAGTAAATCTTTAAGTATAAAATAAATTGAGAAAACCCAGCTATTCTGTTTCATTCCAAATATAATGGAATGCTTCTGTATGAAGGCTTATAGTACTTAAATCAGTCAAAAATTTCATATGCTTTCTTTCTTAGTTTTATTTTTTTTTACTTAAAAAAAAACAAACCAAAACAAAAGCTAACCTAAGCAACTTAATGATAAAGAGACAGGAACAGGAGATCATAGGTAAAATAAAAATAAGGAGGTGGAACACTGGGTGTGGAATCTTAAATAAAGAGGTACATAAGAGTACCCATCACTTTATCTCCTCTCCTATGGCTTGGTGTTCAAGTTTCTCTTTCCATATCCTGCAGAGAATCTTCTGTGCCAGAGTCTAGAACATAGAAATGGAGACTCCTCACCTGCACCAGGTCGACCTCTCTACTTGATGAGTTGTGTGTGTTTGGTTCTCGGAAATGGGGCCACTGCTTCAAGTATCAGAGGATGGACTTCTGTCCTAGCATCAGCCTGGGTTGTTTAGGGCTCTCTACATGCCCTCAGCAACAACTCAACTGAATGCAATCCATTTCCACCACCAGAAGTCTTGCCTGCTTACAAAATATGGCCAGTTTAACTCTGTCTCTTCTGTTATTAGGAGTCCTCACTAGAGTCAACCACATAGTTTCTAGGAAGTTTTCATTGCACAAGGTCTCCATAGTTTCTAATTTGTTTTATGTACATTATATGTAATCAAATTATTACTAATTACAGTTTAAATGTTTTACAAAATACACAGATTAAATGTATCTGAAACTTTACGATAGAAAATAATAAAATTAAAATTAATATACACCCATAGATCTCTGTCAGAAATATAATGAACCATGAGTTAAACACAATTTATTTATTTAAATAAGGGTTGTCAATGGTGGTGGAGGGGGAAATTTATCTCGAGTGACACCTAGTGGAAAGATCTGGAACGTTTAGTATGTTAAACTTCTGATAACAACAAGCTTTCACTTAAAATATCCACGTATATGGAGCACAATTATATTTTGTCACAGCCAAATGAACAGTAAAGATGTCTTAAAACATCTTAAAATAGAAATGTAGAATTTAAAAGTTTATAAACATGCTGTGGTGTAATATTACTGCTGGAAAGTATTTCTATTCCTTTAATAGCATAAGCCCTTATTTACAAAATAAAAACTACTCTATGCTGTTACATTTAAAAAGTAACATAGATTTCTCCAAACTTTTGTGTTGTTTTGTTTTGCTAAATTGTGAAGTGAAATTGCTTTTTTCAGGGACATTTATTCTAACTACATATTTTCCTGTATTTCTGTTTGACTGGTGTAGAAAATCTAATCTTTTGTTTCTATTACCTAAGGAGGACAATGTAACACTTCCCATTGCTCTTTGACTATTATTCTTAATAATATGAAAATTATACATAACATTTATGGTCTGTTATCCTTTTGTTTCCAACTAGTCATTTGATATTGAGTCCACATTGATCGTGTATTGTTCATAATGCTTCTCTGTGTCTTTCTCAGTGGTGATGTCTGTCTTAGTAGTGCATTATGTGGTGTTTGACCTTCACTTTGCTGATATGTGTTCGTCTAAGGCTTAAGTCTTTTATAAAGTCTGTTCATCTCATCACTTTCCTTTTTCATGTCATCCAATTTGTGTTTGTACTTCGCATAATAAATTGCCTTTCATTGTTCACCTCACCTTAGTGCTCTTTCTAATTTTACTCCATGCCACTAAATCCATGTATTCTTTTCAGAGAAAAGCTTTCTGATCTGTAATTACTTCCCTAATGATCCCTTTGTTTCTGTCCACACACTATTTATTAATTTGTCATATCTACTTTCAAACTGGCCCTGAGGTTATAATTAACTAATGCAAAATTACATTATCAAAGGAATGTCCTTTCCTAGCTTTCTCAGTATCCTTTGACTTGATGGGCATTTACTCCAACTTCAGGTTTCTTTTCTATTTATCAAAAAATATTTTGAACAATCTACTCTTATCACAGTTTACCCTCCCCCATCTTCTCCCAGATCTTACTGTTATGTTCACTGTCCTCACTCAGCATCCTGCCTTTTCTTTCTCTTTAGACAACAAAAAAGCAAACGACACATTTCTGATTGGCTATAAAGACCAATTCATGAAATGAAACCCATTCCTGACAATATTAAAGTAGCCACGAGCCTGATACTAAATATCCCAGGGGACTAGAGGAAAATCAAATACTTTTATTTTGCTAAAGTAACATGCCAACAAAATGACTCCTAACTGCTTTCTTTTATACTTATAGATTCATGCCTTGATGCTCATCATCAGAGAGGCTTCCTCCTGCAGCAGATAGGAACAGATACAAAGATCCACAGCCAAACAATATGTAGCGAGACACAGATCTTGGTCACTCAACTCTGAATGGGATACCTTCATCAAATCCCTTCCATCAGGAAACTCTCTAGAAAATGAGACATTAAAGTCAGAGGAAATAGAGGACACCAAAGAAACAAGTTCTTCTAAACACAGCAGGAACAATCCATATCTGAACTCATAGAGACTGAGGCAGCATGCACAGGGCTCGCATGGTTATGCTGTAGATGGTGTCCTAGAGTTGAAAGGGAAAATGGACACATAATCTATCCCTAACCCAGAAGCTATCTCCAATTACTATTAACTTGCAAATGAAAATTTAGTTTTCTCCAAGGGAGTCTCACTGGGGAAGCAAACTACTCTTAAAGTAGTTGCTTGCCCAGCAGTAGATCATCAATAGAAAACAACAGCATCATTGGAGGTTTCTCTTTTCATGTCATGCTAGGGCTCTTCTTTCTTTCTTTTTAAATTTTATCTCTTTTATTTTTATTGATCAATGAATCAATTAATTATTTCTCCATTTCTTAAATCCTACTGTCTACAGATCCTTAGGGTATGCATTATGGCTTGTAATTTAGTGTTTTATGGGATTCCTGAGTGGGTTTCTGCATCTATGTCTGTTTCTTGTTCTTTCTCTTGGGCTCCTTTCCTTCTGCTTGTATTTTTTTTTGTCCTATTCTGATGTGTTTTTATTGTGTCCATTTAATTTTATTATTATCCCTTTGATTCCAGTTTGTTTTTTAATGAGAGACAGGAGGGGGTGGATCTGGATGGGAGGAAGGGAAAAGTTGAGCAGAGTGGAAATAGGACAAATGTAATGAGGATATAATGTATAAAAACATTTTAAATAAAGGACAAAAGTAGATATATTTTAATATATTGAGAAACTTCCATAGGGATTTCCATAATTTTTGTGATAATTTATATCTCAACGAATAGTGAGGAAGTTTGCCTCACTCCCACATCTTTGTCAGTTTTTGGATCTTTTAGATACATTTGTGATACAGGTCATTCTCACTGAGATGACAGGTTTGATTGGCTTTTCCTTCATGTCATGGTTTTGATTAGATTTGCTTCATGATGTGGTTGTGAGTATGTTTCACAGCTCTATCATCAATTTTCATGTCTTAGTTTGAAAAGTATATTTTCTAATTTAATTTGTTATTTGTATAACATTTTAACTGATAAATCTGTACAGCTTTAGAGCATGCTCCAGAGCATATTTGTAGTTGTCAAGAACATGAAGTCAGGGGGCATAGAGAAAGATTAATGAGAACATCTGTGAATCAATAAAATAATTCTATATCTGTAATGTTAGATAAAATATATGTGATCTTTGATCAATACAAATCAAGTTATATTTACCAGTGTGTTTACATACAAACAAAACACTTGGTTTTGATAAAATAGATATAAGTTATCAATTTCAGTATTGTCAATTTTCTAGTAGTAATATTGTAAAGCAACTGTCCAAGTTGGCACCACTTCATTGAAGCATAGAAGATCCTGTTTATACTATTTAATTTTTACTTTTGAAACATTTTTATAATTTTTATTATATTCTTTTTCTTCCCACCAAACTTTTCATATTTAGTCC
Source organism: Sigmodon hispidus (assembly GCA_004025045.1). Lineage (NCBI taxonomy): Eukaryota > Metazoa > Chordata > Mammalia > Rodentia > Cricetidae > Sigmodon > Sigmodon hispidus. The sequence goes on from PVIH01010917.1 coordinate 66,753, forward strand.
CTAACTTCATTTTCTATCTCTTTTTGAGAATGAAACAGCACAGATATGACAACAGAAGCAGCATTGAATCTCTTGTGTTGGTCTATTACTCCAGGTCATGAGGCTTGCCCTTGCATGAGGTTGTTATAACCAGTGTGATCCCACTGAAGAAAACCAATTCTCCCTTGTCTAACAGCTATCAATTATAAATAGCTTTTTCATTCTGTGCCGTCTTATAATTATTTATGCTGGAATTGTGTAAATTTTGTCCCTGTGTAGTTCTTGTGCATCCCGTTGAAAGTCTCTGTGAGTTCCTATGTGTACCATTCTCACTGTGTTAGGAGAACACTTATTCAACTTTCTGCCTCCTCATCCTCACTGATCTTTTGCTTTGAAGGAAGGGATGTGATTAAAAACATCCAGTTTGGAGCTAAATGCTCCAAAGCCTCTGTACACTGTAAGCTGTGATGCTATGATTATGGCCTTATATCTAACCTCTTGGACACTTTAATAGTATCAGGATTAAATTTTATCTCATGAATAAATCCAATAAAAATCATTTGGTTTCTCCCAAAATTTTTGTGCCACTATTGTACCAATAGATTACTATTGTGACTTTCATGGTTCATAGCTGAATAAGATTGATAATTACTTTTCTTCCCTGGTATTATAGAAATTAACTTCCAGTTAATATGTGGATTCTTAAAACTGCATATATAATAACATTTTTTTGAATTAAAATATTGTTACATTATTTACAATATTTTTACAAATTTATTGCCTCTTTTGAAATAAGATGTTATTACATGCCTGTACACACACACACACACACACACACACACACACACACTTCCTAAATGTACGTAGTTAAGTTTGTATAATGTTTTATATATTTTCTCAGGACAGACAATTTGATATTAGAAAATAAACTAGTGTGTTCTTTCCTAGAGAAGACTATTTCCGTTCCTCAGTGTTACTTAGTTGCCTGTAGTTCTTTGTATAAAGTTATGGACTCATGGGTTTTCATTGTCCACCTTGGCATGTCTAATGTTGTTGGACTTTCAATTCACATCTGAGCAGTCAGATTGCTGAGATGTCATAGGTGTAGCTTCGGATGTTAGCAAGAGGTACAATCTCACAGCAAATCTGGAATCCAATGTTTCTTACAGTTTTTCTGACTCCTGTACTGCAGTGTTACTAAGACTAATGTGCAGGTTTGTTGTTTGGTGGATATATTTACTTAAACTGAGATGCACAAGTCTGCATTTGACTGATTTGTGGTTTTTATATAATTATCACCATGTTTTGCAAAGAGACATTTCCTTGTGCACACACACACTCACACACACACACAGACAGAGACACACAGAGAGAACAAATATCAACAAAAGCAAACTGTGGACTTTAATAATGAACAGAAAGAATAGATTAGGCCACAAAAAAAAGAGGAAAAGAAAAAGCCCAAGAGAAATAAATAGAAATAAGGCTTATAATATTATTGATAAAATATTTTAAATGTATAATTAAATGTATAGTAATAGAACATAGCAACAAAATTAGAACATCATTCTTTGAAAAGCTAACAAGTCATGGAAAATGCAAAGTGCTCCCAAATCAAAATACAGAAAAATTTAATGTTATTAATGAAAAAATAAATTGTTAACACATACAACATGTATACAAAAGTATAAAACCTTAAGTAACAATTTTATTCTGCAAAATGGAGGAATTTCTAAAAATTTATCTAAAATAAAACATTAATGTATTTTACAAAAAATACCTTAATTGTCCTTTAACCAAAAGTATTTCTACAAGTAAAACTTACTAGCTTAACATTTAATGAAGATTCATACATATTTATGAAATAATCACACATATAACAACAATAAGAAATGACACTTCCTCATCAAATTTACCTGCACAAAATGAAAAGACCAAAGATCTGATAAAGGCATTAGAAAATAAAAGTTATTGACAAGTATTTTTCATGAGATGAAGCTCAATATTCCCATCTTATAGCGTCACAAATGTAGTACTAAACAAACATTAGAAATAAAATTTTAGTGTGTCTTTTTAATAATTGTGAGTCAATTTCACATACATAACACTGAGAGATTATGCATGACACTAAATCCATGATTTTAATTAGGTGACATTTCAAACAGAAAGAACCTATTCTGTATTTTTGTTTTAGGGTACTCAGGGTTTTTTAAATTAACTTTCTAGTTTTTCAAAGAGTGATGTTTAACCTTTTTGTGTGCAAGTGAAATGTAAGGGCTGGGAGGAACCTAAAGAATCTTCTAGAGATGTGATAAACCTCCCTGATTGTCTTGGATCTTGCCCACATGAATATAAAAGATGTTATGCTACATTGCAACATTTTCTTTTTAAAGTAAAAAAAATAGATATACAACTTTGAGAATCTTGGAAACACAATCAGTGTTCATTTTCCATGAAGTAAAACAAAAAGTCAGGGGCAACATATGATTGCAGTATAGGCAGTGGTACTGACAGAGATAGATTTTGAGGAGAAATTCAGTTTGGCAATAGAATGAGGAGCTAGATTTATACAAATTGATTTTGATATACTATTCTAGGATGCCTAAATAAATGTCCAGGCTGTAGTAAAACTGAAAGATTCTTTCTACATTAGGTAATACAAGTAAATAAATAAAAATTTAATAAAAGTCGGTTAGAATTCATAATTTAGGATAGAAAAAGACAGCAAGTCAGCACAAGAAGAATTTCTTGAAACTGAATTGAAAATAAGCCTACTATAATGTACATCTCCTAATATAAAGTCCACATTTCTTTCTTTCTTTCTTTCTTTTTTTTTTAAAGATTTATTTATTTATTATGCACACAGTTTTACAGAAGAGGGCACCAGACCTCATCATAGATGGTTGTGAGCCACCATGTGGTTTTGCTGGGAATTGAACTCAGGTCCTCTGGAAGAACAGTCAGTGCTCTTAACCTCTGAGCCATCTCTCCAGCCCCAAAGTCCACATTTCTAAACAGATAGTAAGCTGGAGTATAAGGGTTACTCATGGAATGGGTGTTATCTATACTGAAGATAATTCAATTTGACATGTTAACTGGTTTAGTAAAGTGGGTACCATGATATTAGATAATCAACATGTGAAGTCTCTGATGGGACTGAAGAGTAATTTAAAAGGACTATAAAAGGTATACAAAGAAATAGGAGAGTGTACATTGTAATAGCATGCAAGTATAGGGCTTGACTCCTGAGCAGAATTGAGGAGAAAACAGTGTCCAATTAAGTTTGCAATGCAGTGTTGAAAATAGATGTGGGAAAGATGAGAAAATTTAATTATATATATATGCATATGTATGCAATATATGTACATATATGCAGTAATAATTGATAAAAAGAGGAAATGAATATGAAAGTGAGCAGGGAGCATATGATTGGAGAAAAGGGAAGGGAGAAATGTTATAATTACAACCTAAACAATATCAAAGAAAAGAAAATAGAAAGACAAGGATTTAGGACTTTGAAACTCTGACACCCTGTCCAGAGTGGAGTCAGAGGTGCGCAGAGTCCAGCTCCTGGGCCGCCCTTCCAAGAATTACTCTCTCTGGATCAGGGTCACACTCCTGGGTTAGGCTGCCTAAATGAAGGGCTATGTATAGAGGAACCTCCCTAGAAACATACAGAGGCACACTCATAAACCTGGCTACTTAAACCCATGCAAACCCCTTCTCTTTAAAAGAGACTCCATGTTGTGGTCTGTCTCTCTTCCTCTCCTGCTTCTCTGCTTCTGTACCCCGCCTGGGAACTCTCTTAAATAAACCCTTGTGTGGCATTGGTAGTGTGAGTGTGTGTGTGTCTGTGTGTGTGTGTCTTCTCATGCCAAAAACCAACAGGATGGACATTACCTTTTCATTTCATGGAAAATTGATCAACATTAGATTTCAACTATGAATATTTATGCGTCTAATATAGGGCATCTATCTATGTTAAGGAAACACTACTGAAGCTCAAATCTCATATCAACTCTCACACCTTAATAGTGCGAGACTTCAATACCCCACTTTTACCCTTGGATAGGTCAATCAGACAGAGACTCAACGGAGAAATAAAGTGTCTAACAGAGGTTATGATGCAAATGGATTTAATAGATATTTACAGAAGCTTCCACCCAAATGCAAAGGAATAAATATATTTCTCAGCACCACATGGAACTTTCTCTAAAATTGGCCACATATTTGGTCATAAAGCAAATATCAATAAATACAGTTAAATGGAATTAATTGTTTGTATCACATCTGACCACCAGGGCCTAAAATTAGAGTTCAACAACATCAAAAAATCACAGAAAGCCTACCAACTCATGTAAACTAAATATTACTCAACTGAACCACCTCTGGGTCAAGGAAAAAATTAAGAAAGAAATCAAAGGCTTCCTAGAATTTAACGAAAATGAATCCACAGTGTACCCAAACTTGTGGGACACAATGAAGGCAGTCTAGAGAGGAAAATTCATAGCACTAGATGCCTATATGAAAAACCTAGAGAAATCCCACACTAGAGACCTAACAGCTCAGGTGAAAGCCTTAGAACAATTAGAAGCAAACTCATCTAGGAGTAGATAGCAGGAAATAATCAAACCTAGAGCTAAAATGAATACAATTGAAACAAAAACAACAACAACAAAAAAAACAAACAGGGGACCGAGTGCTGTCTGCTGAATCCCAGAACACTCTGGAGCAGGGGCAGGTAAACTCTGCCCCTGACCACATCCACAGCTCCTGCTGAGGGAACTAGCACGGCTTCCCGCAACGACCTTGAACTGAGCGAACCAACTACAGGGGTCTCTGAAGGGCAGATTCAGACCCCACCCAGAGCTCCTGCTGAGGGAATTTGCATGGCTCCCTGCCACGACCTCCAACTGAGCGAACCAACAACTGCAGGGGTCTCTGAAAGTCAGAATCAGACCCTGACCAGAGAGGTGACAGGAGGCACACAAACCCGAGTGCCACAACTGACCAGGGACCATCTAATCGTGAACCACTGAAGACATGGGCAAACGTCAGTGCAAAAAATTATATAATAATACAAAGGACAACATGGTAACTCCAGTAGAGAGTGGTAATCTTACAAATACAAGACCTGAACTGAGCAATGAAGAGGAAACAGAAGGAAGCAACACCAAAAATTCCTTTTTGATGATCATCGAAGCTCTCAAAGAAGATATGAAAAAAAGCCTTAAAGAAATAGAAGAAAAAACAAACAAAAAATTGGAAGAGATGAACAAATCTATGAAAGAAACATGCCAGGAACTAAAAGCTGAAATAAAAGCTGAAATAGAAGCAATAAAAAAGGCGCAAAATGAGGCAAAAATGGAAATAGAAAACCTGAAGAAAAAAGCTGGAACTACAGATACAAGCATAACAAACAGAGTTCAAGAGATGGAAGATAGAATCT
>PVIH01010918.1:0-36303 GCA_004025045.1 Sigmodon hispidus
AGGTTTTGGGATCTAATTTCTTGAGCTCTTTATATATCTTAGAGATCAGTCCTCTATCACTTGTAGGGTTGGTGAAAATCTTTTCCCATTCTGTAGGCTGGCGTTTTGTCCTATTGACAGTGTCCTTGGCTTTGCAGAAGCTTCCCAGCTTCAGGAGATCCCACTTATTGATTGTTGGTCTTAGTGCCTGTGCCACTGGGAACCACCAGCTTCTTCTGAAGTTGCATTGTTGTTCTTTATATTGTTGTATGTGTTATTGCACTGGTGTCTGCCCATTGCTTTTTTGTTTTATTCTTAGTCAGTTGTGACTAGAGGGGCTGTGTGTCTCATGTCTGCTCTGGGACCTAGGGTCTGCACAATCTCCGACTTTACTCTGGACTTGGGTCTGAGGTTTGGAAGGCATCTATGACGAGGAGGCAGAGCCTGTCCTTTGGATGTCCCTCTTGGTATTTGTCTCTAGGGAATCACTGGGGAAGGTTTCTCCCAGCTTTAGTTTATGGCCCAACTGTGTGTGAGAGCATGAGGTCAGAGCCAGGAATTCTGCCTGGAGAAGAATTCTCTGGGTGGCCCAGGAGGTGGTTTTCTGTTTACCTCTGACTGGTGATTCTTTGCTTTTGTAGACAGGATTCCTCTGTGTAGTCCTGGCTGTCCTGGAACTCACTCTCTAGGCCAGGCTGGACTTGAACTCAGAGTTCCTCCTGCCTCTACCTCCTGAGTCTTGTGATTAAATATGTGTACCAGTAAGGCATGAAACTCTGTAGATATTATTCTTCTAGAAAGCTCAGCCTTGGCTGTGTAGCCTTCCACTAGAGTATAGTCAATATACCAGGCAGGGGCTATACTCTTAAAGAAAATGGACTCTCCTTCTTTCTGTATCTAACAACTGTCAATTGCTCCTCAGCCTTGGGTTGGGACATAATACCTACTCTCCATGTTGAAAGTTACTCTTATACATGCTCTCACAATCACCATAAGTTCATATATGCAAGTGCATGGCTGTGTCCCGAAGACACTGCTTCCTTGTCATCATCCTTGGATCATGCTTCAATGGAAGGCCATACACCCAAGAATATATGGGTATCACAAATTGGACGTGATTGGTGTTTAAGTAACACAAAGTGGGTGGTGTCTTTGTTTGGGTTTCTATTGTTGTGATGAAACACCATGATCAAAAAGCAAGTTGGGGAGAAAAGGGTTTATTTGGCTTACACTTCCATATTGCTGTTTATTATTCAAGAAAGTCAAGACAGGAACTCAAATAGGACAGGATCCTGGAGGCAGGAGATGCAGAAACCAGGGAGGAGTGCTGCATACTGGCTTGCTTCCACTGGCTTGCTCAGCCTGCTTTCTTACAGAACACCAAACCCCAACTTGAGGATAGCACTACCCACAGTGTGCTGGGACCTCCCCCACTGATCACTAATTGAGAAAATGCCTTACAGCTGGATCTTGTGGTGGTATTACTTCAACTGAATCTCCTTTCTGATGATTCTAGCTCATGTCAAGTTGACAGAAAACCAACCAGACAGGTGGGTAGAGAAAGGGGTATGGATCTGGAAGGAGTTGGGGGGAGATGTGAGTATAATAAAAACACATTGTACAAAATTCTTATAGAACTAGTGAAAAATTCAAAACAAAATATTCTTACTGCAGTGTGGTGAGTATGAAGATTTCTAGCTGTCAATGAAGAGACATGATCTTGAGACACTAGTATTATATACCAGGCAGTGCTTATTATAGTTTTAGAAACTCTGATTTCTATATTCATCCATTTCTAATATGTTCATAATTTAAATTAAATTAACAATTTAACACAGGAGTTATTTAGGATAACAGAAGTTGATTTTGTTGCATTGGACCTAGACAAATTGTGCTTGTGATTTATGGGCTTTTTTCTTTTAGGACAGGGTCTTTCTGTACATACCTGCCCTAGAACTCACTACATAGACTAATCCACCTGCCCCTACTTCCTGAGTGCTGAGATTAAAGGCACATGTCACCATTAATGGCCTGCTGGGCCTTTCTTTATGATGTTATACTTACATTATTTTTAAGTGTTTCTCCCATATACATACATTTTGTTTATGCCTGTTTCATAATGTAGCAAGCTTAGTAATTGTTATTCAAGCAAGTCATTATGTTTCCTTGTTTTCACTGAAAGGAGTGCTAATTTTTATTTATTTATTTTTTAATTCAGGACTCACCACGTCTTTTGGATAGCTTTATAGACTTTAAACTTATGTTGTAAATGAGACACGTCCACAAGCATCATATCTGCTGACAAACATTATTTCTTTTATTGATACAAGATATACTTCTTTATCCTGGGTAATTTTTTTTCTTTCAAATTTATGACCAGTTGTTGTGGGATGGCTTTCTGTATGCTTTGAAATACCATTGGATAATAAAGGAACTGTTTTGGCCTATGGTAAAGCAGCTTATAGGCAGGTGGGAATCTAAGCATAGATAAAGGGGAAAGAGGGTAGATTCAAAGAGAGATCCTGCAAGCTGCCAGCAAGAGCAAAATGTAATGGGACACAGGTAATGCCATGGCATTATATGGCAAGACATAGGTTAATAGAAATGGGTTAAGATGCTAGCTAGCTAGCTATGAGCCAAAGCCATAAGCCAAACAGCTTGTAATTAATTTAAGTGTCTGAGTCATTATTTGGAACAAATAAGTCATGGTGGTGGAGCCTCTATGCTAGGATTAGTATCTTTCTGTAGATACAAGATGCCATCTGCAAACTAGGAAGCCAGGCCTCAACAAACACAGGTTCTGCTAGTGCCTTGATCTTGGACTTCTCCATGTCCAGAACTGTGTTTATTGTTCAAGCCACCCAATCTGTGAGCCACAGTGTTTTTCTTCATATTCAGAGATAAAATATTGCCAGCTACTTTTTTGATATATAATGGTCTCAGACATGCTAAGAATAAATACCAACAAGGACATGAATCACAGAGTTAACCTTCACTGAGTCTAGAGTACACTTCTCCCCAAGGTCCTATGACTATAAATTTTGACACCATAGATCCTTGTTACCTATTAGCATTCATCCTTCTTTCATTCCAGCTTTCTGTCAATTTTGATGGCTCATCCCTTTTTCTCTGTTTATTCACCTGCACTGTTCTCCACTCAACTTAATCTAGCAGGATCATTTCCTATACTTCGCCTTCCTTCACTTTCAATATAATCTACTTGCCCATTCACTCTCAAATACTATCCATGTTTACTTATGCTCAACAATTCTTAAGTACCTTACTCCAATGAATATTTTACATTTACCCTCCTTTTCCTTATTCACTCCCCAACTCTGCCCTTTACTGTCACTATATCACCACACTTGGTGCTTTGTTACCCTCCTCTCTTTCCCTCTAACTTAATCACATTTGCATCCTGCAGTTCATTCTCATCTCTTGCTATGCAGTCTATGTCTCTCACCTCAATTTGCCCATATGGAGATGAAGCTGTAGTGGGATTATGGTACACTGCAAATATCTGTGCCTCCTACTAGTTTAGTAAAAAGCTGATTGGCTAGAGGCAGAGAGGAAGTATGGGCAGGGCTACCAGACTGAGAAAACTTTGGGAACATCTCAGAGCAGAGCACAGATGCTGCAGAGATATCAGGAGATGCAGAAGAAAGAAGCTGAAATGTTGCTCTAAGAAAAGGTACTAAGTCGCATGGCTGAGCAAGAATCATGGGTTAAGAAGAAGGAGTTAGCAAGTTATATGCCTAGGACCTAGGTTGAACAGCACAAAATTAATATAAGCCTGTGTGTGATTATTTGAGGCTAAGTGGGACTGAGAGTGGGTCTGAACCTCTGGGCTAGACCAGAAAGTCTGGCCCAGAAGCCTCATACAACATGAAGCAAGTTGCCATCTGTGGCAAAGGAAAGTGTACTAGATTCACAGGAAAAGGTACAAGCTGAGTCTTTACCCTAATGCAGAATGACCTTTAATGGAGATGATTTTCTATTGGTAAAAAAATAAATAGTTATTTCCAGTTCCCTTGGATATCTTTTCTGTAGACTGCACCTGGAACAAGCTAGTCAGCCCTACATTTCCTCTACCTGGAATTGGACATATATGATTTACAGAACTCAGAAATTAATTGAGGATGCAGCAGAATGTGAGAGCACTTCACATTTGCTAAGCTTCAGCACTGAAACAACAAACTCTCTCTTAACCTGAGCCTACTGCTCACTTTTTCAGAAATTAAGAATTAAAAAATATACTGAAAGATAGTCAAGTGAGAGGTCATACAGAGGACCCACGTTCAACAGATAATTTTACATTAAATATGGTTTGACTGTGATTATGGGGTTTGAGAGAGAATTATTGAAAACCGTTGAATTAAACTTTTTAATCCAATTTAGAAATCTATTTCAAAGCAATTTAACTTCTAGGGCGTGATTCTGGAAAACAAACACAAATAGACAAAAGTAAGCTGGGAGAGTGACTTTCTGGTCTCTCTCTCTCTCTCTCTCTCTATATATATATATATGTATGTATATACATATATATATGTATATATATGCACACGAGCATGTGCATAAGACACACATGCTCTTATGAAAGGCGGTCTATGAGGAGAGGTGGGAATAAATGAGAGGAGATGGCTGAGTGAGAGGAGCAACAAAGAGGGAGAGAAAAGAGATGACATCTTGACAGAGGAAGCCAATGTGGGGCTGGAAGTTGACTGGGTGCTAGGTAAACCCCCAGGAACCCATAGGATGTGCCTGGATAGGTCCCCAACCAATAATGGAGGGGGTGCCTTAGTAAGACATCCCCTATAATCAAATGAATAATTATCCTAAGTGTCATCACAGAACCTATACCCAACAATGAATGGAGATAGAGGCAGAGATCCATGGCTGAGCACTGGGCTCAGCTCCCCTTACAGCTGGAGAGTGGGGGAGAAGAATCTGTATAAACAAGGAAACAGGGAGTATGAGGAGGAGTCCCACAGAGATGGCTGTCTGGATCTCTGGAGAGCACACTGAATCAAGGACAGTTCTTGATGAACCATAGGACAAAGAGGCAGGCCCTCCAAGGGTAGGCAACTGTAGAGCCTCAAGGGGTGGGATCAGACTGTGTTCCTGTAAATGGGCTGGCACTTTGGAGCCCATTTTCTGCAGAGGAGTGCCTAACCCAGCCTTGATATTGGGATACGAAAATCGGACCTGCTTACAGTGAATGTGCCATGCTGAGCTGACTCAAAAGCTGCCCTTTTTGAGGATGGGGTGGGAGATGTGATGTGGGGAGGCTGAAGGCAGACTGGGAGGGATTAGGAACAGGGAAGGATGGGTGAGCAGGGAGATACATGGATAAAAAGACCTTTTGATTTTTTTTAATAAAGAGAGAAAAAGAAAATGGCCCCATAAGCTCATAGAGAATAGTACTATTAGGAGGCATGGCCTTGTTAAAGGACATGTATCACTAGGGGAGGGCTTTGAGGTTTCAGATGCTCAGGCCCAGTCTCTGTCTCTCTCTTTCTCCTGCTAGCTGATCCAGATGTAGAACTCACAGTTACCTCTCTGCCACCATGCCTGCCTGTGTGCCACCATGCTTCCTGCCATGATAATGGACTTAATCTCTAAACTTCAAAGCTAGTCTCAATTAAATGTTTCCCTTTATATAAAAAAGGTGGTCTGGCTAAACTGAACCACTTGGGGAATTCCTTGCCTTCCTTGGGGAATGGATGGGGAGATGGAGTGGGGGCAAAGGCTGAGGGATGGCCAGGAGGGGAAGCAGTGATAGATATGAAAATTTTAAATAATAAAAGAAAATAAATGGAATAACAAAAAGTGGTCTAGAATGGCACAAACAGACTCAAGTCTAATTCATCTCTTCTGATAAGTATAAACCCTGATGACCTCCAGTTTTTACATAGCTTGGGTTGCTTACTAATGCTAGACACAGACTCAATGAATAGCCATATTAGCAAGAGGGCTACAAATAGAATAATTCACAAACAAAAACTCTTGTTCTTCAGTAATTGTTATATTGCTCTCATTGGTCCCAATTTCTCGCTGATCTTGGAAAATCTGTGTTCACTAGAACTAGTGTGATAATTGGAGCAAGTTATTCTGCCTCCCATTGAATTGTTTGTGCTTCTTGTAAAAACAGGAAATGCATATAGAGTCACTTAAATAATTTTAAGATCTAAAAAGATATCAATGAACTTTAATAAAGTAACTTTCCACAGGTGTTACTGTGCACTCTAAATATAAATTGTGTTTCAGTTTGTTATTTTAGGCTTATGTAATATGGTTCTAGGTAAACTTACAACCACTTCATGCCTATATAGCTTAAGAATTGATTGAATATTTGCTCCTGTTTGTCAGTTTTTCCAATATTTTCACTGAAAATAAACTCTGCTAAGCTTATATATACTGTTATAAATTATATATCTAGAGTTAACTATTAAAGAAATAAAATATGGTTTTAAACATTTATTTTTCAAAAAGTCAGTATATCCACACTGCACAAATTCCCAAAGCTATACGAGAATACACAGGTGTCTCCAAGTTTTATCTCCCTAGTTACCTACTGCCCCCTTCCCTTCAGTAATATAATAATGGTAATCAGATTCTTACATTCCTTTCCAGAAACACATTATACATAAGATCATTTCTGTACTTACCATTTCCTACTTTTTATATACAAATGGTAGCACATTATATTTATTATGCTACACCTTGCTTTTCCTATCTAATAATATAGCTTGAAGAGTACCCACAATCACCACAGAAATGATACCTGTGTCTTTTTGTTCATTTTTGTCTTGAGTTTGCTGTATGAATATATTCAGTTTCAGAAAGCAGAATCCAGATGTTGCTATTTGAACAGCTTCTAATCTTTTGTTTTCAAATACTGCGTCAACAAATGCATTTTGATCATTTTGTAGACATGTGAGTATATGTATTCCTAGAAGTGGAAATGTATTTGTAATTTTGATTACTTTGAAATGCTTTTCTTTGAATGAGAAGAATTGCTGCTGGACTTGCAGCTTGCCAGAGGTTCTAACTGGAGAAGACGCCAGGGCCGTTTTTCAAACAACTGAGATACCCCTTACCTTATGTTAGTTCTTTCAGACTTTACTTTTCCCAAATCAATAAACAAGACCAACTATATTCCTTTATTTGCCTCAGTTTCCCCACCTCCAGCTGTTCTTCAAATCTGTCAAATTACTTTCTGTAAATGTAAGGTATGCTTCTCCTCAGGCCTCACATGGTTTTTGTTACAGTTGTCTCTGGTCATGCATTTTAGAGTGTATCACAACCCTCTGTAGAGAGTCCTTAGCTGTGTTGCTTGACTTCTGAAGCCACGAAATCTCCCACATTGATGTTTTATTGCCTTTTAGTCTGACAGCTCTATGACTGCAGTGGTTTCCAAAGAAATTACACATCTGCTTCTTTTTCAATCTGCATCCAGGTGAAAACAGATGAAAAGAAATGCTGTCTTTATCTCAATGATTAGACTAGAATCCAGGTCATTCTTTTTAAACATTAAATCAGCACACCTTTCCTTTTGGGTATATGAAATACCCTATTGCTTTGTTCCATATTGTGTAGTGAGTTTTGACTTGTGCGTGTGGCCTCTTCCACGGGCTTTCTTTCCTGTATGGGTCCTCTGGTGTACAATAAGGTTGGATTTCTGGGTAAAAGCTTTGCCACATTCTGTACACTTATAGGGCTTCTCTCCAGTGTGAGTCCGCTGATGTACAGTGAATGTGGATTTTTCCCTGAATGCTTTGCCACATTCTGTGCATTCATAGGGCTTTTCTCCTGTGTGTGTTCTTTGATGGATGATGAGCTGTGACTTCTGGCTAAAAGCTTTCCAGCACACAAGGCATTCATAGGGTTTCTCTCCTGTGTGGATCCTCTGATGAATAATGAGCTTTGACTTTTCTCGGAATGCCTTTCCACACTCACTACATTTATAGGGTTTTTCTTCTGTATGAGTTCTTTGGTGTATAATGAGATAGGACTTCTGAGAAAATGCCTTTTCACATTCATTGCATTCATAGGGCTTCTCTCCAGTGTGGCCTCGCTGATGTAGCATGAGATAGGATTTTTGAGAGAAGGCTTTCTCACATTCATTACACTCAAATGGTTTCTCTCCTGAATGAGTTCTTTGATGCACACCCAGATTTGATTTTTGAGTGAAAGTTTTCCCACACACATTACATTCATAGGGCTTCTCACCAGTGTGTGTTCTTTGGTGCACAATGAGTGTTGACTTCTCATTGAAAGACTTTCCACATTCAGTACATTTATAAGGTTTCTCTCCTGTGTGAGTTCTCTGATGTATAACAAGGGTTGACTTATCACTGAATGCTTTCTTACACTCATTACATTCATGAGGTTTCTTTCCTGTGTGAGTACTATGGTGTATAATTAGGTCAAGTTTCTGTATAAAAGACTCCCCACACTTGGTACACTCATAGGTTTTCTCTCCTGTGTGGGTTTTTTGATGGACAATGAGGTTTGACTTCTGAGTGAAGGCTTTCCCACATTCATTGCATTCATAAGGTTTCTCTCCTGTATGAGTTCTATAGTGTATGATGACAGTTGACTTTTCTCTGAAGGCTTTGCCACATTCTGGACACACAAAGGGTCTTTCTCCTGTATGAGTTCTAAAGTGTATAATTAGCTGAGACTTTTGACTAAAAGCTTTTCCACATTCAGTACATTCAAATGGTTTCTCTCCTGTATGAGTTCTCCAATGTACAATGAGGTGTGACTTTTTGCTGAAGGTTTTCTGACATGCAGTACACTCAAAAGGCTTCTCTCCATTTTTAATTCTCTGATGAAGGCTAAGACCTTTCTTTTGCCAGAGGGTTTTCTCATATTCTTTATATCCATGAGATTTTACTATGAAATTAGGTTTTTCATATTCTGTATGAAAGAATAATTTTGCACACCCAGTATCATGTTGATTTTCTGTAGAGCTTCTACTAAGTAGGCATAAATTATCCACCATATTATTTCCAAATGATTCAAATTCACGGGGTCCTTGTATTGGAATAACAAGACTTGTGCTCAGATGAAATGTGTTTTCAAATTCAGTATAGTTATGGTGACTCTTGGTAATTATTTTATCATCAGGGAATCCAACATGCATCAACAGATACTTATCTTGGTTATCCTGATATTGCCTCTCAAATTGTTCATTAACTTGGCAGACTTCTAAAAAGAAAAAAGCACAGAAAATCATGTGTATAGCTGTCATTATGGAAAATAGGCCTTTTTCAGAAATGCCATGACCTCAACTGTTATTTCCATACTGCTATTGACCACCTGAGATGCAGATCTAGATGATCCTAGCTTGGGCTTGGCTCCCTCTAAGTGTATCTGATAGAAGCTTTCCTTGTTATTCAGATGAGACTATAACATCATTTTATCAGAGTCCTAATAGAGGGAGGGAATAAAGGAGGGAGTGGGAGAGACAGAGGGGCCCTGTTAGTAAACTCTCATGTACTGCCTTTTTATGACCAAGAAAAACTTCCTATAATATCTCTTACCCTTAATTCTTAGTTATATAAGCTTTTTTTCTTTTAAGATAGGGTCTCTCTATGTAGACCTGGGTGGCCTGGAACTTACCATGTAGACTTAGCTAACCTTAAACTCATAGAGATCCACCTGCCTCAGCCTTCTGAGTGCTGGAGTTAAAGGCATGTGATAACACACCTGGCACAGTCATATGAACTTCTGATTGCATCTGACTTATATATTACCTCCATCTAGAGAAAAAAGTAGCACTGTAATTCGTAAATTTAATATTAGCAATCCTGATTCATATGACCAAAAAATCTAGAATAATGAGCTCAACAAAAGAAATTTTTTTTCAGTTGGGGTTCACTAGTATATCTCCCTAAAAACATATACAGTTTTTCAACACCACTGCCTCTGCTGCTATCTCCTCTAATTCACCTAAAAACTGTGCACATTTTAACTCTATGGTTTGTGATACTTCGTTATCTATATTACCTTTCTGTCTTCTTTATTTTGCTATATTCAGAATTTAGATAACATTTAAGTGGCAGTTTTATCATTTTACACGATCTTATTCTGACTTTCCTATATAATTTAAATTGTGATTAACATCTAATATACTTAATCTGTACCACTCATTTAGACAGTTAAATTGCAAATCTGTGCCTTTAACTTCATCATATATAAAACATTTCACATTTTAACATCTCTGAATCCAAATGTACCTTAAAAATCAATACTATGTCAACATACTATAACTCAGTGGCAACATTTCTTTCTTAGTGGCCCATCCTAAAATCAATGGTATCTTGAATTCAACAAAACATAGCACATATTTTTTGCACATAAACATGAATTATGTTTTGTATTTAAAAATTTTAGACTTATTTATTTACTTTATGTGTTTTGCCTATATGTATGTGTACCATGTGTATGCCTAGTGCCCACAGAGGTCAGGAGTCAGATATCCTGGAACTGGAGTTTTTGGTGGTTGTGAATCCCCATGTGAGTGCCCAAAACTGAACTGGGGTCCTGTGAAAGAACAACACAAGTGCTCTTATGCACTGAGCTACAGCTCTAGCCTTTGTGATTTCTGAGATTGTATATGAAAACATTCAAGCATGGATAAAAGTTGAAAACAAGTATAGTACAACCACTACTCAACTTTCTACTTAGATTCTATTGTACTAGAATTTACTATAGTAGCAATGAATTTTAAAATAGGTCACATGATTGTAGCTATACTTCCTGTGACTTCCTTTCTCTAAATAGAAAAGCACAAGTTCTTAGCCAATGATGGACACTAAATCACAGGAATGGGTCTCACAAGTTGCATTTAGAGGAAGTCAAACCCCATCTAGGACCTTTTAAATCTGAACTTAGGTGGTTATAAGTAGTATGGCCCCTTTGGCTTAGATAATGTGCAATATCTATATCAGGAGAAAATCCTGATTCAAGATTTTCACTTGATCTAATCTATTTGTATAACTTTCCCACCCATAAAACAGTTTTCACAAAAATGGATACTTACAGGAATTCAAATATTTATAATAGAGCTTATATAGCACCAATGAAATACTTAAAATGTTTACTAAACCAAACTTCTACTGTTACTATGATTTATATAGAGTCACACTATATTACTATAAAAATAATGAATTTATATACATACACAAATATATATTTGATGTGTTCTCTAATAGTTAAAAGGAGCAAATTAAACTGAACATAGGGGGAAGGGTGTGATAGTGCACATCATTAATCTCAGCACTTGGAAGGTATATGCAGGTGATTTCTGTGAGTTCAAAGCAACTTCATAGTCTTCATAGTGAATCCCAGGATGGCTAGGGTTAAACAATTAAGCCTCGTCTTAAAAACCACACCAAACCAAACAACCTCCTGTATATAGTAGAATATAATTTTAAAGAAATAGATCAATGTTTAAGTATCTATTCATGTAGGGTCACTGTAGTATGAAAACAATGTGAAGGTAAACTAAATTCCACTAAAGGTTACCTGAGAGGGAAAAAAGAGAGTAGGATGGACAGGAGAAGAAGCTGTATTGTTCTATTAAAATTTTTACATTTATTTATGTATTTTGTATGTTAGGGACACATATACAACAGCACATATGCAGTGGCCTGAGGACAACCCACAGAAATCAGTTCTTACCCTCTACCTTGTGGTTTTTAGAAATTAAACTGAGGCCATCAGACATGGCACCAAAAATTTTATACACTGAACTATTTCCCTAGCCCTGAGCTGCTCTTAATAATCTTGTTTCCTCGATTTCACTTCAGAACCATGTGAACATGTTTCTATCATTTTAT
Organism: Sigmodon hispidus; assembly: GCA_004025045.1. Lineage (NCBI taxonomy): Eukaryota > Metazoa > Chordata > Mammalia > Rodentia > Cricetidae > Sigmodon > Sigmodon hispidus. Next base: position 11,832 of record PVIH01010918.1, read on the forward strand.
TAGCAAAACCAAATAATGGTAGAAACCTTGTCATTTCTATTTCTATTTCCTAGTGAGAAGTCTCAGTTCTCAGAGGCATCAACTTCATTACCTCAATCAGTTCAATGCACCAAATGTACATAACAGATGGAAAATTAATCAAAAGAATTAGGGCTAGTGAGATGATTCATCAGGCAAAGATTTTTGTAAACTTAGTTTAATTGTGGGGACTCAATGTAACAAGGAAACCTACTTTCATAAATTTTCTTCTGATCCTCACACAAATGCTATGAAATGGATGTGTTTAAGAATTCATGGCACACACACACACACACACACACACACACACACACACACACACACACACACAAATGTAATAATAAACCCCTAGAGTTTGATTTAGGAATAGCAATTTGAAAATATAAGGATTTTTTTTCTTTAAGGCATTTTATGCATATTCTCTAACCCTTATGAATGAAAATGTCTAAAAGTGATTACATAAGATTCAAGTTGTAGCACCTTTCCCAATAGCCTCAAATAATATAAAATATCTTGGGGTAACTTTAACCAAGCAAGTGAAAGACATGTATAATTAAAAATTTTAAGAAATTGAAGATGTCAGAAGATGGAAATATCTTCAATGCTCATGGACCATTAAGATTAATATAATAAAATGGCTATCCTACCAAAAGCAATTTACACATCCAATGCAATCCCCATCAAAATTCCAGTACAATTCTTCATAGATCTTAAAAGAACAATCTTTAGCTTCATAGGGAAACATAAAAAACCAAACCAAAACAGAATAGGGCTTGGTGGTGACTGTCCATATCTTTAAAGGCAATCTTTGTGAGTTTGAGGCTAGACTGATCTACAAAAATAGTTCTAGGACAACTAGAGCTGTTACATATTTATAAAAGGAAGCAGCATGCATTTTTATGGAGGCCTACCTTTTTTGGTAAAAGCTACAAAAGCTCTTTTTTAAAAAGCTCTGTGATACTTTACTGTTTTTGGATTCTGGTTTTTTTTTTTTTGTCCTGGGCACAGGGAGATGTCCCATGGTCTCTTGGTTACTCTGGCTAATTGGGCTAGAGCCGCCATTTGTTTTCTGACTGCCTTAGATCTCTGATTTCACACAGCCTGATAACAGTGGGGACTAAGTCAAACTCAGAGTGGCCCAGCACTTTGGCACTGTCAACAGGGTTCCAAAGGCTAGCCTGCACAATAAAGCCTTATAGGACATTGAGGGGGAAACTTAGAGTTTGGAATGACCCAATGTGGGGATGTCAGGCAGTCCAGAAGTTGTGCAAGAGGTAACTAAAGCAGCATCTTATCATTTAAATTCTCTTTGGTCTTACTGGTGAAACTTCTGCGTGACACCAATTGCTGCTGATGTTTGTTGTTTATGTTTTCTCTTATGAATCTAGTCTGTCTTTATGTATTATAACTTGGTACAGGTAATGTGGAGCTTGGTGGCCTACTTGAAGAGTTTCCAAAATCCAAAGGTGGGATAGTTTGACTTATGAGAATACCAAAGCACCTGCTTATGACAAAAATGTTTGGCCTGTCATTGTGAGTCATACCTGTAATCTCAGCACTGTTGGGGCTGAGGCAGGAGATTATAACTTTGAAGCTAGCCTGGGCAAAACATTGAGCACCTGCCACAAAAAGGGATTTAAGAATGCTTATATCTGTAAAGCTATAAATACTACATAGAAAAGGTTATAAATTGGCACAGCTATACAATTCTTCGGTATTTACACAAAGAACTCCAAAATAAATACATCACAAATATCACAGAGATCTGTGAAATATTCCTTTACATTGAGTGAATGAATATATGTCACTGTGATTGGTTTGATGATGAAGTTGGCCTATAGGTAGGCAGGATAAGGTTAGTTGGGAGAACCAGACTAAGAACATACTTGGAAGAAGAAGAGGAATGGTTGAGTCTCAGGAGTCACAAGAAGATGCAGAAGAAGCAGATGAACTTGCCATACTGAGCCACATGACAGAATATAGATTTCTTGCATATCCATGTCTACTGTAGCACTAGCCACAATAGTTAATTATGTTTTAATTTAAATTAATAATAAAATTAAGAAAAACCTACATTGTCCCACAGAGAATTGGTAAAGAAAATAATGGTATATATGCACAACAGATTTTTTAGCTATAAACAATGGAATTATTGTTTGCAGGAAAAATGGATGCAACTAAAGATAATCATATTAAATGAATTAAGCCAGTCTCCAAAATACAAGCATCTTTTCTCATTTGTGGTTCTTAGATTTTTATGTATATATAAAACCACACACACACACACACACACTGTGAAAGTAGACATAAAACTGTTTAGGGCAACAAGGGAAAGAATTGGATATGAAAGTGTAAGAAAAGGGAGAGTGGACTAGTTTGAAAGTGTGCTGACTAGTTTTATGTCAACTTAATAACTTATAGTTGTCTGAGAGATGAGCCAATATTGAAAAATGGCTCCATTAGATCAGGTTGCAGGCAAGTCTGTAGCACATTTTTAATTAAGTGATTTTAATTTTAATTAGTGATTGATATCAGAGGGCTCAACTCATTGTGGTAGTGCTACTCCTGGGCAGGTGCTATGGGACTATGCTTTTGTACACTGTAAATATTTGTCACTCTTACTGGTTTACTAGAATGCTGATTGGTCAAGTAGCTAGAGAGAAAATAGAGGCAGAGTAGTCAGATTAGGAGAATTCTGGAAAGGGGAAAAGAAAAGCAGAGATGACAGGGAAATGGAGAGGAAGCAGATTGAGAATGCTGCTTTGAGAAAAGGTAACAAGCCACATGGCTAAACAAAAATAGAAATATGGGTTAACTTAAAGTATAAAAGTTAGCAAGTAATAAGCCTGAGCCATCAACTAAACAGCTTCTAATTAATGTGATTATTTGGGACTGCTGGTCTGGACCTTGGGGCTAGGTGGGGTGAAAGCTTCTGATTACAGGCAGGTGATACTGGGTTCTGTAAAATTTATGCTGAGCAAGCCATGTGTGCAGTGCCTCTCTATGGCCTCTGCTTCAGTTCTTGCCTCCAGGTTCCTGCCCTGTTTGAGTGCATGCCGTGACTTCCTTCACTGATGTGTTAAGTATAAGCCAAATAAACCGTTTACTCCTAAATTTGTTTTTGTCCATGGAGTTTCATCACAGCAACAGTAACTCTAACGAAGACAGAAGGGAAATATGCTTAACATACAATATATACTTTCATGAAAATTTTAACTAAAAATAATAACTCATTGGTTATCTTTGGATGTTGCTAAAAGTCATTTTAAAAATTACTAGATTTTTTTTTCAGGCATTGCTGGTGCATGCCTTTAATCCCAGCACTAAGGAGGCAGAGGCAGGCAAATGTGGAAAGAGCTACAGGATGACCAGGCTTACACAGAGAAATTCTATCTTGGGAAAAATACTATTTTTTTTAAATTTACCTATTTTTATTCTTATGTGTCCATGTGTGTATATGCACATAAGTGTGGGTACTTACAGAAGCAAACAAGGGGGTTTTGGATCCCCTGGAGCAGGAGTTAAAGGTGTTTGTGAGTCTACTGACATGGATGCTAGGAAACAAACTCAAGTCCTCTGGAAGAGTGCAAGTGCTGTTAACTGCTGAGCCATATCTTCTGCCCCACTAAAAGATACTTTGAATAATGATAAACAAAACCTTAATCACTTTCCTCTCTTTGCTGTAGAATAAATATGTAACTCATAGAAACCAAATAATAATTAAGAGAAAATTTATCCCTCTCTTTGAGACAGCGCCTTATTATGTAGACTAGGCTGGCCTAGAACTCACAAGAGATCTTCCTGAGTGCTGGGATTAAAGGTATGTGCCACCATGCCAGACCTTCACAATTTGTCTTCACAGAAGTGTTCTATGTAAATAATGAATGAATAACAGAATTAAAATCTCATCATTGGTTCATGGGAGTCCTTTCAGTAGCCATAGCCTCAAAGAAGAGTAAATTTTCCTCTTCAACCAATAGTTCATTGGTAAAGGACGAAGCTTGGTGATCATCTCTATTTATGCTGCAATTTGGGCTGGCTTAATCTTGTGCAGGTAACTACAACTGTTTCAAGTTTCCCCACATCCATGAACATATGGACAGCACTAAGTGGACATATTTGTATGAAAAAAGGACATGAAGTTAGAAGACAGATCTGCTGAGGGGACTATGGAAGGAATAGAAGGTGGGAAATTGTAGGGTAAGTGGTAATATTTCATTGTAAGCATGTATGAAATTCTCAAGAGTAAAAATTTTTAAAAACTCACCATTTCGCAGCTATTAATGAATTAACTGGCCTAATCAGCAATTACCAGTAACTAATAGCATAAAACAGACAATCAAGCATGACAAACCTCTTGATGGAAATACATAGGAAGGAAAAAGAGAAGAAAGCCAACCCTGAATCTGATCTGATCTAGCTTGCAAGAAAAGCAGGACAGAGGGCTATATTATGATACTACCTGGAAAGCTCAAAACTGAAATTTCCCCATCTTTTGGCTCTGGTTCTTCTACCTCCAGCTTGATAATAAGATCAGGTTTAGTGACCTGCTGTTCTGAGGATGATAAATGATAGATACCTCCATTGTCTTCAGAGCCTGAAACAGAAGAAGTTGCAGTTGTTGTCAGCACAGGGAACCTATTACTTGACACAATTTAACAAATATTTTGTGTTTCCTTTAAGGAAAGGCAAACAAAATCAAGCAAAGTCCCTCCCCTCAATGGATATAATAACCATCAAAAATTACTAGAGGAAGCCATCTTACCCACAGAGACAAGGTTGCTGTAGGTCTCAAGCATCACATCTCTGTACAGGGTCCTTTGTGGTGGGTTCAGGTATTGCCACTCCTCCTGGGTAAAATCCACAGCCACATCCTCAAATGTCACTAGTTCCTGTAACAGGAATCTTTTATTCTAAAATGCTGACCACTGAGTGATAAGAATATTGTAATGATTTCTTGTACACCACATGGTGAACCCAACATGGCTCTAGGTGAAATAAGTATTCCTTGCAGGTAGTGGCCATGTGGTGAAGCCAACATGGTACCAGCAGTATGCCACATATGGAGGGCATGCCCCTAGGTGTGGCTATGTAAATCCATGCCCATTCATTCTCTTAAGGGGAGACACCATGTGGCAGTTCTTCTCTCTTCTGCTTCTCTGCTCCTATTCTTGCCTGGCAACTCTCCTGAATAAGCTCTTGTGTGACCCTGGTAGTGTGTATGTGTCTGATCTCATGCAGAAAAACCAACATTTTGCTGCTGTGACTCAGATAGGCTCTCTCCCGAGCTTAGGTGTGCATAAGCTAGGAGAACCGGATCCAGGGCTCACTACCAGGCAGGACACCTTTCATCTGCCCTGCCACAGCATTTTCGAATACCACTGGCTTCGATTGGTAAGTTTTCCCTTTTCAGTCAGCGAAAATTCAAACTATAGTCTGTGGTTTTCTGGTAAGACTCTAGTCTTATGGAAGTCCAGCCATGATCTTCACTGTTCACAGCTGTTCCTTCTTGCCTGACACTCATTTCTGGCATTTCCTGTTATTGGAGCCCTGTCCACGGTCTTGTTTGCAGGGTTCTGCCCTGGAATGCCTATCATGGATGTTGACAGGCTCCTTTTAACACTGCATTGGATGCCTGCTGTAGATGCTGACAGTGGCTAGCACTGGGTTTGGTGCCGACTCTTGAAAACTAGAGAGTTTTTAGGGGTGATATGTTGGTTTGGGCTTAACCCTGATGCCCATTCCAGATGCTGATGAGTGTCTAGGGATACCTGGCATGGTTTTGGACATTGTCCCAATGGTTACTTTGAAAGCTGATGAGCTACTTAGCTATAGTTACATTGCTCCAGGGGACCACTCAGCTGAGTGACAACCCAGAATTACCGTGTTTCCCTCCTCCTGTGGGCCTCAATAATAACAATGAATCAGCAGAAAATATCTCGCCATACTCATCTTTAGGATGCCTTCTTGAGGCTCTCAAGCCACTTAGCCTTTTTGCCTTACCTAGACACCACCAACCTTATCCATTATTGTTGTCATTAAAAGCCTCCCAAGTAAAAAAAGCACAGGTCCAGATGGTTTCAGTGCAGAATTCTATGAGACATTCAAAGAATTACTACCATTACTCTTCAAACTATTTCACACAGTATAAACTGAAGGAATATAGCCAAATTCCTTTTATGAGGCCACAATTACCCTAATACCCAAGCCACTCAAAGACACACAAAGAAGGAGAATTACAGACCAATTTCCTTCATAAATATTGATGCGAAAATTCTCAACAAAATTTTGGAAAATCGAATACAACAATATATAAAAAATATTATCCACCACAACCAAGTAGGCTTCATCCCAGAAATGCAGGGCTGGTTTAACATACGAAAAACTGTAAATGTTATCCATCACATAAACAAACAAAAGGAACAAAACCACATGATCATATCCTTAGATGCTGAAAAAGCCTTTGACAAAATCCAATACTTTATGATAAAAGCGCTGAAGAGATCAGGAATACAGGGGAAATATCTAAATATAATAAAGGTGATTTATAAGAAGCCGACAGCCAACATCAAACTTAATGGAGAAAAAAATCAAAGCAATCCCATTAAAATCAGGAACTAGACAAGGATGTCCTCTCTCCCCTTATCTATTCAATATAGTTCTCAAAGTTTTATCTAAAGCAATAAGGGAATGAAAGGAGATTAAGGGGATACAAATTGGAAAAGAAGAAGTGAAACTATCCCTATTTGCAGATGATATGATCATATATATAAGTGACCCCCAAAAAAATCTACCAGGGAACATCTACAGCTGATAAACACCTCCAGCAAGGTAACAAGATACAAGATTAACTCAAAGAAATCAGTAGCCCTCCTATACACTAAAGATAAAAGGGCTGAAAAAAAATTAGGGAAATATCACCCATTATAATAGCTGCAAACAGCATTAAATACTTTGGAGTAACTATAACCAAAGAAGTAACAGATCTATTTGACAAAAAATTTTAATCGCTGAAGAAAGAAATTGAAGAGGATATCAAAAAATGGAAATATTTCCCATGTTCCTGGATAGGTAGGCTCAAAATAGTAAAAATGGCAATTCTACCAAAAGCAATCTACAGATTCAATGCACTGCCCATCAAAATCCCAACACAATATTTTTTGGACCTTGAAAGAACAATACTCAATTTCATTTGGAATAACAGGAAAGCCAGGATTGCCAAAACAATTTTGTTCACCAAAAGAACCTCAAGGCATCACCATCCCCAACATCAAGTTATACTATAGACCTACAGTAATAAAAATAGCCTGATACTGGCATAAAAACAGACTTGTGGATCAATGGAATAGAACTGAGGATCCAGACATTAACACAAAAACCTATGAACACCTGATCTTCGACAAAGAGGCCCAAAATATTCAATGGAAAAAGGATAGTATATTTAACAAATGGTGTTGGCATAGTTGGTTGATAGTGTGTAGAAAAATGCAAATAGATCCAAGCCTCTCACCCTGCACGAAACTGAAATCCAAGTGGATCAAAGACCTCACCTTAAACCCAGCCACTTTGAACTTGATAGAAAAGAAAATGGGAAATACACTTCTACAAATTGGCACAGGCGACCACTTCCTAAATATAACACCAGTGGCACAGACACTAAGACCAACAATCAATAAGTGGGACTTCCTGAAACTGAGAAGGTTCTATAAAGCCAAGGACAAAAGGACAGTCCACAGAGTGGGAAAAGATTTTCACCAACCCTACAAAGTGATAGAGGACTGATCTCTAAAATATTTAGAGAACTCAAGAAACTAGAGCCCAAAACCTTGAATAATCCAATAAAAAAAAAATGGGGTTGAGAACTAAAAAGGAAATTCTCAGCAGAAGAATTACGAATGGCTGAAAGGCACTTGAAAAAGTGCTCAACTTCTTTAGCCATCAGAGAAATGCAAATCCAAACAACTTTGAGATATCACCTGACACCTGTCAGAATGGCAAAGATAATAAACACAGATGACAACCTATGCTGGAGAGGTTGCAGAGCAAGAGAAACACTCCTACATTGTTGGTGGGGGTGTCAGCTTGTTCAGCCACTTTGGAATGCAGTATGGCGGTTTCTCAGAAAATTGAGAATCAATCTCCCCAAGGATCCAGCAATACCACTTCTAGGTGTATACCCTAAAGATGCACATTCACACTCCAAAGGCATTAGCTCAACTATGTTCATAGCAGCATTATTTGTAATAGCAAGAACTTGGAAACAACCTAGATGCCCCTCAACTGAAGAATAGATTAAGAAACTGTGGTACATCTACACAATGGAATACTACTCAGCAGTAAGAAAAAATGATATCCCAAAATTTGCCGGCAAATGGATGGATTTGGAAAATATCCTCCTGAACAAGGAATCACAAACCCAGAAAGATAAGCAGGGGATGTACTCACTCATTAGTGGACCCTAAACCAAAAAGAAAAAAAGCAAAGCATGTCAAGCTGCAAACCACAACCCCTGAACAGCTTGGTATCTGGAACATATTGGCCTGACACCTTGGATCCCACTCCCGCTAGAGGAACACCTGACTCAGTCTCTGTGTTTGGGTGAGGAAACTGGATCTGCCAGGAGTGGATGCTAAACTGAGCAATATTGGGTTCTTTGGACTTCCTGCCCATGCTGGGGAGGAGATGTGGAGAAGAGAGAGTAACCTGAGAGTGTGGGAGGGGGAATGGACCTTGAATAAGGATAAACATGGATAGAAAATGTGACTTTATTCATAATAAAAAAAAACATTTAAAGCTAAAAAAAAATCCAGGTAGCAAAAAATTTACCCCACGATGATAAATGACATGAAAACAGCAAAGTAGGTAATTCTGAGATCTTATTCTCACAGAAACAAACAAATAACAAGAAGCCAGTTAAATGGTTCAGTAGGTAAAGGCCCTTACAACCAGGACTAACAGTATGAGTTCCATCCCAGGAGCCACTCATATGGTGGAAGAAGAGGGCTTACTCCCCTAAGTTGTCGTCGTACCTCCATGCCTGGGAGTGGTGGTGGTGGTAGTAGTGGTACACACACCCAATGAATGAATGCATTAAAGTATTATTTTTAAAATAACAAGCGACCAAAGCAAGTGCAACTCTGATAAAGTAGTCACAGGTTTGCAGCAACCACACAAAGGTAAAATCAAGAAATAATCAACACAAAGGCTATAGGAAAGCTTTACAGCATAGCTTGCTTACCTTTGTCCTTGCTCTGCCCCTACTGATGACCATTAGTAGTAGCCTGTGCTAACCCACTCCTGGGTATTAGAAAGAACAGAGAAAACTTTATTAACAAATGTATTCATTCCTAACCTAGTTAGGGGTTATCAGAAGAATTGGTGCCAGGTAGTTGTCTGTTTTTTCTAACTTTGATTCAGAATACAAAAACAAGTGGCAATGCTCTAAAAGACTACAGGATAGGGTTGGGAGATGGTTCAGCAGGTAAAGTGCTTGAATTCCTAGAACTCAACTGAAAAAGTGGTGTGTCTATAAACCCAGTGTTTCTATGATAAGATGGGAGACAGAGAAGAATCCCTTGAAGCTTGTAGGCCAGAGCAAGGAACAACAAAGAAAGCAGAAGGTGAGGACTGAAAACTGTGTGTTGTGGCATGTATGTGCTGCAGTCATACCCATGAACATATACACATATCACACACATATATACAAAAGACACAGAGGGAAAAATTTCATGGTGAAAATACAAGACTATAAAGCAAATTAATATCATGAAAAAGGGCCTGGAACAAAAGATGACATCCAAATATATAGCATAACAGAATGCCTATAGCCAGAGGAAAGCAGCTGAGGAATAGTTTTTTTAAGTGAGGAGAATCTACAGAGATTCTAATCTCTTACCTCAGGCCAGCCCACAAAATCAGTACAAGTATAGCTGAGTGTTATAGTAGCATCCTAGTGCAGAATCAATATGTAATGTCTAGCAGAGGTTTTGGGTTTTGGTTTGTTGCCTTCCTGTTTTTTTTTTTGTTGTTATTATCTGGTCCAAAGACATAAACAGGATGAAACAGTCATGTTTCATGGAAGTAGATACCAAAAAGATAGCTGGGCTGTCTATATTCAATACCAGACAAAAGAGACTTTAAGTCAAATACTACTTAATAGACAAATATATTGAAAATGTTCAATTAATTAAGAAGATATCTAAGTATATGTAAAACAAACAATATATCCCCAAAAGTATACAGCAAAATTTGGCAGGATATAAAAGAAAACTAGGCAGCCCTAAAATAATAAATATATCAATGTACTTTACTAATTATAGTCTATTGGAAGTCAAATGAGGGAGGAAGTGTTTGATCAAGTTTTAAAGCAATCAGATATAACAAACATATGTAAAAATAATGAAAAATGTAATAATGTAAAATACATGGAACATTCCTTTCAGATGGAATACTCTTTTGCAAAATTTACACTTCAGTACCAAAATAGGACATTTGTAATAAGGGATTCTGTTATGATATTAAAAATGAACTATTTTAGTATTTTTCTAACATATAAGGGATTTTTCTTGTGTGTGTGTGTGTGTGTGTGTGTGTGTGTCAGTATGAGGACAGTGTGTGTGTGTGTGTGTGTGTGTGTGTGTCAGTATGAGGACAGTGTGTGTGTGTGTGTGTGTGTAAGTATGAGGACAGGACGGTGCCTACAGAGACCAGAAGATGGCATTGGATCCCCAGGAGCTAGAGGTACAGGTAGTTGTGAGCCACCCTATGTGTATGCTGAGACTAAAACTTGGGTCTTCTGCAAAAGAAATATGTACTCTTTACCTACTGAGTTACCTTTCTAGCCCTTGGCTTTTATTTCTAAAATGATTATACCATAATCTATGGAAAATATATCTTAAAATCTGCCCTGTTAATATGTATATACACCTAAATTGGAATTTGTTAAAACTAGTCAAACTTTTGATGAATATTATAAAAGTATAATGCTGTATTATCTTCTTTGCCATTTGCTATTTTTTTAATAGAATAAAGTCTCATTTTTAAATCCTTGCTCCCACTCCATTCCCCCTCTCAACCCCTCCTAGTCAGTCTTGAGCCTCTCTCCTCCTAAGGCCCCAAATTCCTCCCAGAAAGGGCAAGAGGTTCCAAGATGGATGAGCTCAATATCCACACCAGGCAAGTCCGATTTCCTCATCCTATTATCAAGACTGGATTAGGTGTTCCTCTGGAGAGAATGGGCTCAAAGGTGCTTCAGATCCCAAGATATTCAGTGATTGTGGTTTGCAGCTTTGGTGTGCTTTATTTTTTGGTTTAAAGTCTACTAATGAGTGAGTATATCCCCTGCTTATCTTTCTGTATTTGTGAGACCTCGCTCAGGATATTCTCCAAATCCATCCATTTGCCTGCAAATTTTAGGATATTTTTTCTTACTGCTGAGTAGTAGTTCATTGTGTAGATGTACCATAGTTTGTTCAGTTGAGGGGCATCTAGGTTGTTTCCGGGTTCTTGCTATTACAAATAAGCTGCTATGAACATAGTTGAACTAATGATTTTTGGGGTGTGAATATGCATCTTAGGGTATATGCCCAATAATGGTATTGCTGGATCCTTGGGAAGAGTGATTCTCAGTTTTCTCAGAAACCACCATACTGCATTCCACAATGGCTGAACAAGCTTACACTCCCACCAACAATGGAGCAGTGTACCCCTTGCTTTGCATGCTCTCCAGCATAGGCTGTCTCCTGTGTTTTTAATCTTAGCCATTCTTACAGGTGTAAGGTGATATATCAAAGTTGTTTGGATTTGCATTTCTCTGATGGCTAAAGATGTTGAGCACTTTTTCATGTGCATTTCAGCCATTTGTAATTCTTCTGCTAAGAATTCCATTTTTAGTTCTGAACCCCATTTTTAATTGGGTTATTTAAGGTTTTGGACTCTAATTTCTTGAGTTCTCTGTATATTTCAGAGATCAATCCTCTGTCACTGGTAGGCTTGGTGAAAATCTTTTCCCATTCTGTAGGCTGTCATTTCACCTTATTGACTGTGTCCTTGGCCATACAGAAGTTTCTCAGTTTCGGGAAGTCCCACTTATTGATTGTTGTTCTTAGTGTTTGTGCTATTTGTGTTATATTTAGGAAGTAGTCAAATGTGCCAATGCGTTGAAGGATATTTCCTATTTTCTTTTTTATCAAGTTCAGCATAGCTGGGTTTATGTTGAGATCTCCGATCCACTAAAATTTGAGTTTTGTGCAGGGTGGTAGGTTTGGATCTATTTCTACTTGTTTACACACTACCATCCAGTTATGCCAACACTATTTGTTAAAGATACTATCTTTTTTCCATTGAACATTTTTGACCTCTTTGTCAAAGATCAGGTGTTCACAGGTCTGTGGGTTAATGTTGGAGCCTTTATTTCGATTCCATTGATCCAGAAGTCTGTTTTTACGCAAGGACCAGGCTGTTTTTACGCAAGGACCAGGCTGTTTTTGTTATTGTAGCTCTATAGTATAACTTGAAGTTGGGGATGGTGATGCCTCCTTAGGTTCTTTTGTTGAACAAAATTGTTTGGGCAATCCTGGCTTTTCTGTTATTCCAAATGAAATTGAGTATTGTTCTCTCAAGGTCTGTAAAAAATTGTGTTGTGATTGTGATGGGCAGTGCATTGAATCTGTAGATTGCTTTTGGTAAGATTGCCATTTTTACTATTTTTATCCTGCCTATCCAGGAACATGAGAGATCTTTCCATTTTCTGGTATCCTCTTCAATTTCTTTCTTCAGTGATTTAAAATTTTTGTTAAATATATCTGTTACTTCTTTGGTTATAGTTACTCCACGGCATTTAATGTGATGTTTCACTTATTTCTTTTTCAGCCCTTTTATCTTTAGTGTATAGAAGGGCTACTGATTACTTTGAGTTAATCTTGTACCCTGTTACATTGCTGAAGGAGTTCCCTGGTAGAATTTAGTGAGTCACTTATGTATACAATCATATCACCTGCAAATAGAGATTGTTTCAATTCTTCTTTTCCAATTTATATCCTCTTAATCTCCTTTCGTTCTCTTATTGCTTTAGCTGAAATTTCAAGAACTATATTGAATAGATAAGGAGAGAGGGGACAGCCTTATCTAATTCCTGATTTTAGTGGGATTGCTTTGAGTTTTTCTTCACTTAGTTTAATGTTTGCCGTCAGCTTCTTGTAAATCGCTTTTATTATATTTAGGTATTTTCCCTGTAATCCTGATTTCTCCAGGACTTTTATCATAAAGGAGTGTTGGATTTTGTCAAAGGCTTTTTCAGCATTTGAGGAGATGATCATGTGGGGTTTTCCTTATATAATGGATGACATTTACAGTTTTCTGTATGTTGAACTATCCCTGCTTTTATGGGATGAAGCCTACTTGATTGTAGTGGATGACCTTTTTTTTATATATGTTGTTGTATTCAGTTTGCCAGAATTTTGTTGAGTATTTTTGCATCATTGTTCATGAGGGAGATTAGTCTGTAATTCTCTTTCTTAATTGCATCTTTGAGAGGCTTGGCATCAGGGTGATTGTGGCCTCATAGAAAGAGTTTGGCAGTGCTGTTTCAGTTTCTACTATATGGAGCAGTTTGTTGAGTATTGGTATTAGTTCTTCTTTGAATGTCTAATAGAATTCTGTGGTGAAACCAACTGGTCCTGGACTTTATTTATTTGGGAGACTGTTAATAACAGCTTCAATTTCCTATTGGAGTTATAGGACAGTTTAGGTGTTTAATCTGATCTTTATTTAATTTTGGTAATTGATACTTGCTCAGAAAGCTGTCCATGTCTTTTAAATTTTCCATTTCAGTAGAGTATAGATTTTCAAAGCATGACTTGATCATTCTCTGGGTTTCCTGGGGGTTTTGTTGTTATGTCTCCCTTTTCATTTCTGATTTTGTTGATTTGGATACTCTCTCTCTGCTTTTTGGTTACTTTGGATAAAGGTTTATCTATCTTGTTGACTTTCTCAAAGAACCAACTCTTAGATTCATTGATTCTTTGTATTGTTCTCTTTGTTTTTATTGTACTGATTTCAGCTCTAAGTTTGATTATTTCCTACTGTCTACTCCTTCTAGGTGAGTTTGCTTCTAATTGTTCTAAGGTTTTCAGCTGAGCTGTTAGGTCCCTTGTATGAGATTTCTCTTGGTTTTTCATATAGACATCTAGTGCTATGAATTTTCCTCTTAACACTGCTTTCATTGTGTCCCATTAGTATGAGTATGTTATGGATTCATTTTCATTAAATTCTAAGAAGTCTTTGATTTCTTTCTTAACTTCTTCCTTGAACCAGAAGTGCTTCAATGTAGAGATGTCCAGTTTCCATGAGTTTTTAGACTTTCTGTGATTTTTATTTTTGTTTAGGTCTAACTTTAGGCCATGTTGGTCTGATATGATACAAGGGGTTATTCCTTTTTGGTGTCTGTTGATATTTGCTTTATGATATTTGCTATAAGTATGTGATCAATTTTAGAAAAAGTTCCATGAGGTGCTGAGAAATATTATATCCCCTTTTGTTTTGATGAAAGCTTTGTGAATATCTATTAAATCCATTTGCACCCTAATATCTGTTAGACCTCTTATTTCTGAGTCTCTGTCTGGGTGACTTATCCAAGGGTGAAAGTGGGGTATTGAAGTCTCCCACTATTAGAGTGTGATATTCGACATGGGGCCTAAGCTTCAGTAGTGTTTCTTTTACATATGTAGGTGTCCTTATATTAGGGGCATAAATATTCCAGATAGAGATCTCATCTTGATTGATTTTTTCCTGAGATGAATAAGTAATGTCCATCCTGGTCTCTTTTGATAGATTTTAGTTTGAAGTCTACTTTGTTGGATATTAGGATGGCAACACCAGCTTGTTTCTTAGGGCCATTTGATTGGAAAATCTTTTCCCAACCCTTTACTCTGAGCCTGTGTTTGTCTTTGAAGTTGAGGTGTGTATGCAGCAGAATGATGGCTTCTGTTTTTGTATCCATCATGTTAGGGTGCGTCTTTTATAGGTGAACTGAGTCCATTGATATTAAGGGATGTTAATGACCATCGATTGTTATTTTCTGTTATTTTTGGTGGTAGCTTGTGTGTATTTCCTTTCTTTAGGCTTTTCTTCTGTGGGATTATTGATTGTTTGTGGTTTCATGAGTGTATCTGGGATCCTTAGGTTGGAGTTTTCCCACTATTGCTTTCAGTAGGGTCAGGTTTGTGGATAGGTACTGTTTAGATCTAATTTTGTCATGAAATAATTTGCTTACTCCATCCATGGTGATTGATAGTTTTGTTGGATATAGTAGTCTGGGTTGGCAGCCATGCTCTTTTAGTGTCTGTATAACTTCTGACCAGGCCCTTGTTGCTTTCATTGTTTCCATTGAACAGACTGGTGTTATTCTTTTGGGTCTGCCTTTATAGGTAAGTTGGCCCTTTTCCTTTGCAGCTTTTAATATTTTTTCATTGTTCTGTACGTTTTGTGTCTTGGTTATTATTTGGTGAGTGGACATTTTGGGGAGTTCAATTCTATTTGGTGTTCTGTAATCTCCTTGTATCTTTATAGGTATTCCCTTTCTTAGTTTGGGAAAGTTTTCTTCTATGATTTTATTGAATACCTTATCTGTTCCTTTGAGCTGGTATTTTTCTCCTTCTTCTATTCCTATTATTCTCACATTTGGTCTTTTCAGGGTGTCCCAAATTTCCTGAATGTTTTGTGTTATGGTTTGTTTGGTTTTAGTGTTTTCTTTGACTGATGTATCTATTTCCACTATTTTATCTTCCACTCCAGAGATTCTCTCTTCTATCTCTTGGATTCTGCTGGTTATGTTTGTACCTGTAGTTCTAGTTTGTTTCTTCAGATTTTCTCTTACTACCTTTGCCTCATTTGTGCCTTCTTAATTGCTTCTATTTCCATTTATAGTTCCTGGAATTTTGGGGGGTTGATTTTCCTTTTCTTAGTTTTCTTTCAATGATTTATTCATCTTTTCCAATTTTTTCTTCATATTTTCATCTATTTCTTTAAGGGAGTTTTCTGTATCATCTTTTAAGGCTTCTATAATCTTCATGAAGATTTTTTTGCTGTTGTTTTCTCTTCATTGCTCTGTTCAGGTCTTGGTGATGTAGACCACCAGCTTCTTTTGGTGTTGCCTATTGGTCTTTATATTGTTATAGTATTCTTGCACTGCTGTCTGCACATTGCTTCCTTGGTTCACTCTTACTCAGCTCTTAATTGGGTCTTAGTCAGTTGTAGCTACAGGGTTGTATGTCTCCTGTCTGCTCTGGACATGAGGTCTGTGTGATCTCTTACTCTAGTCTGGACATGGGGTCTGAGTATTCAGAAGGCATCTGTTTGTGATGACACATCTTGCCATGGAGGCAGGGTTCAGCCATGGAATGTTTCTCCCAGTTTTGGTATAGGACTAGACTGCGTGTGAGGTAAGAGCCAGGGCTGTGCCTCCGGCCTCAGAGAGGAGATCTCTGTGTGGCCCAGGAGCTGGAACTCACTCACCTCTCCCTTGTACAAGGGGTCTGTGTGATCTGAAGACATCCATCTATGAACACACAGCTGGCCTTGGAGAGCCATTTGCTTATTTTAATAACTGTTATCTAATTATTAGCCCTCTCATAATTATCCCCTACCAAATAGTTGGGGCTAAAATATTATTAACCTATAACAACTTATAAGAAAAAATATGTGAATTCTGAAATTTTAGCAGAAAGTATTTGTAAGAGTTTCTTGTATAATATTAGCTAAAGCACATGGAGCATTTTTCAGTTTTATTGCACCATTAAGTAAGTCTCAATACATTTAAAACGATGAAAATAGTTCAAATAACTCCCATCCACAACAGGATCAAATTATATATTAATAATAGCACAGAAACTCTATAGGGAACTGTAAAAAGACCAAATCTTTAAAAAGGAAATCCTTTTAAAAAAATCACTTTCTTTAGACAAACTAAAAGAAATGGACAAATTTCCAGATTAATCTAAGCCAAAGTCTAATCTAAGCCAAGTACAGACCAACAACTTAAACCTATAAGAAACAAAAGCTTTCTGTGCCAGTCATGGTGGTGCATATATTTAAGCCCAGTATGTGGGAGGCAGGGGCAGGCAGATCTTTGAAGTCAAGGCTAGCCTGGTCTACACAGCAAGTTCCAGGCCAATAAATGGAATAAAAGAAAAACAAACAAAAAAATGAACAACTCAATAGATGCAGAAAAGGCCATTGATAAAGCCCAGCATTTCTTCATGATAAAAGTCCTAGAGTGAGTAAGATTGAAAGAAACATAACATCACATACTCAATGATATATATAAAACCTCACAGCCAACATTATCCCCAATGGAGAAAAACATGAAGCAATTCCATTAAAATAAGGAATGAGACAAGGCTGTCTATTATCTCCACTGCTTTTTAATATAGTGCTCAAATCACTAGTTGGAGAAATAAACCAAGAGAAGTAAATTAAAAGGATACAACTAGGAAAAGAGAAATCATATTATCCCTATTTGCAGATGATGTATAATAAGAGATCCCAAAAATTCTACTAGATGACATCTAGAAATGCTTAACAATTTCAGCAAAGTGGCAGAGAACAAAATCAACTTACAAAATTCAGAAGCCTTTGTACATTCCAACAACAAACACAGAGAGAAAGAGATCATGGACACACCCCATTCATACTAGCCTCAAAAACCATCTAGGAATTAACTAAGGAGATAAAAATCCTCTACAATGAAGATTTCAAATATCTGAAGAAAGATATTGAGGAAGGCACTACAATACAGAAAGACCTTACATGCTCATGGGTAAATAGAATTAATGTAAGAATGACCATTCTATCAAAAGCAACTTACAGATTCAATCAAAATACCCCATAACATTCTTCACAGAAATAAAAGTCCCAAAATTATTATGGAACCAACAAAGATCCAGAATAGCCAAAACAATCCTGAGGGGTGAGAGAACACAACCATAAAGTGACAAAAAACAATTCTGGAGAGATTACCACTCCAGATTTCCAGATGTATTGCAGAGGTTTATCAATAAAAACAGCATTTTATTTGCACAAAGTAAGACGTGAGGATCAATGGAACAAAACAGAAGACCCAAACGTGAGTGCATGTAACTATAGCCACTTAATATTTGACAAAGATGCCAAAAATACATACTGGACAAAGGACAACAAATAGTATTAGAAAATTTTGGTGTCTAGTGTAGAAAAATGAAATTGTACATGTATCTATCATCAACTGCAAGTAGAAAAATGATCCCAAAATAAAACCTGGAATGCTAAAACTTCTAGAAGATAATTTAGGCAGTACTCTATAAGATATAGGTGTAGTAAAGGACTTTCTGAATAGGACTCAATTTGATCCCAAATTAAGCCCAACAAAGACAAGTGGGACCTCATAAAACTAAGTAGCTTTTATATAGTAAAAAGTCAATGAAGTAAGGAGAAAGCCCACAGTGTGAGAATGAAACCTTGTCAGGTAAAATGTCTGACAATATTAGCATCAAAATACATAAAGAACTGAAGATAATAGTTAGGAAAACATGTGGAAAAATTAAAAGAAAATACCCTATGGATCTAAACAGAGAGTTGCCCCTTAAAGAAATAAAAATGGCTAGAAAATATCTGAAGTGTTTAACATTCTTAGCAATTATGGAAATGCTAATTAAAACATTGAGATTTCACCTTACCATAGAAAGAATGGGTAAGATCAAGAAAAAAAAAATGACAACAAATGCTGGCAAGGATGTGGCTGAAAGGTAAACCCTAATTCACTATTGGTAGGATTGAAAATTGGTGCAGTTACTCTGAAAATCAGTGTGGAGAATTCTAAAAATGCTAAAAATAAATCTCTGATGTGACTCAGCTATAACTACTCATTGGCATATGCCAAGGGAATTGATATCCTACTCCACAGATACTTGCTTAGCTGTGCCTCTATTCACAATATGTAGGAAATGGAAACAATGTTCTTCAAAAGATAAATGAATGATGTGATACATAAATACAATGAAATACTATTCAAATGTAATGAAAAATGAACCCATTAAAGTAAATGAATAAGTAAAAGGTAAATGGATGGAACTAGAAAATATATTGAGGTAACACAGACCAAGGCAGAGAAGTACCTCATATACTCTCTTAGTTGTGGACCAGACCTCGCAATCTTTACATGTGAGTATATAGCCTATAATTAATCCAGATAATAGGAAAGCAAGAAAAAACCAGGGGGGTTAGGGAACTAGAAGTTCTAGAGAAGGAAGCAGGAGTACATTTGTACTATGAAGAAGGAAATGGAAAAATGGGAGTGGATTTTAACAGGGGAGGTGGGAGGGAGGGCAATATAGAGGGTGAAGGAGGAGGAAAGATAAATACCACTAAGAAACATAAAAAAGCCACAGGCAATCATTTTATGTTTACTTAAAATTATATGTCTATAATATATGTATATATATGTAAGTATGAATATATAGTTTATACATACATAAATACATACATATACTTACAGTTTAGATGAGGTTATGACACTTGGGTTACAATGATCTCCCTTACAGTAATAGACTAACAAAACTCCCAGTGCCAGACAAGAGAGTTTCTAAGTTGTTGGTCAGAGTTCAAGAGACCTCTAAAATAATATAGAATAATATATCTTTATCCTTGATTGTCTTCCAAAAATTAAAAGTCAGACTTTATTGCTACAGATCCCACTTAGGACTTGGAAGAATAGAGCTGGATCTTACTTTGAAGCCTTTTCCTTGAGGGCTAACTCTCATAATCCTGAAGGAGCTATCCAAGCTGCCAAAGAAAAAAATGCAGTCTAGCAGTAATACCTACATACTACAACAATGACCAAGAGAGCAAGATATACTAAAGGTACAATAGTGAACTTAAATCTTAGGAGTAACAACAGCCATCTTAATGGACTTAAGACCTGATCAAAGAGAGGGAAGTCATGCCTGGTTCTGTAAATCTAGCTAACTATTTGTGGCTGGTGAGGCCACAGACCCTAGAGAAAAACCTAGTTACTTCTCTAAATCAGTATAATTTCTAACTGCATTATATTTACATCAGTATAATTTCTAACTGTATTATATTTACTCTATACCCACAAATAAGTATAGCCTTGCATTCCTCATCAAAGATGCTTCTTTTTGAAGCAGATAGAAACAATTACAGAAAGCCACAAGTGAGAGAACAACCACTCATAAGGTGCCCATCCCTAATGGATAAAATTACAACACAACACCTATACCTAAGGCTTAGTAAACATCATAGAAAATGGGCAGGATTTTAACAGTCAGAAGCCCAGGATGTCTACTGTGGGACAGTGTCTTCCACATATGACAGAAACTACATTTGGGAAATCTCAACAATATGACTGCCAAAACATATTTGAAAAATGGAACACTAGTTGGCACGTCAATTTAGTTAGGGGTAATTTTACAAAACCCTATCCGTACATAAACTATAGGCAAAGAGTTAATAGCTGCTCAGAGAAGTAAAATCAGTCTTCTCCAAGGACAAATGCCCTATTCCAAATGCTCAGCCCTAAATGTACATACATGCAACATTAAAGAAACTCAGCAGGCTGCATTTTAAAATGTATATGTATATTGTGTTATCATGATATATTATACATATATAACATGTAACAATACTCATTAAAGAATAAAAGGCCATGAATTTGAGAGGGAGTGAGGAGGTATAGGAGGGATTGGAGGGAGAAGAGAAAGTAGGGAATGATGTTGATATAGTACTCATATGTGAAATTGTAAAAAAAAAAAAAAACAAAAAAAAAACCCAAACCCAGAGCCAATTAAAAAGAGACAGCTGGATAGTAGTGGTACATGCTTTTAACATGCCATCACTTGGGAGAATCTCTGAGAACTCAAGGCCAGCGGGTTCCAGAGCAGTCGGAGCTGTTACAGAGAAACCCTGACTGGAAAAACCAAACCAACCAACCAAACAAACAAGTAAACAAGGGCTGAAGCTATAGTGCTGGTAGTGGCATGGACAAGGTCTGGCCTGGTTTCAGTTCTCATCACTGCATAAACTAGGTATGGTGGGGATATTCCTATAATCTGTTTTCCTCAGTGACATTTAAAGTTTGAGGCTAGAATTGGTGTATGTGTGTGTGTGTGTGTGTGTGTGTGTGTGTGTGTGTGTGTGTTTGTAAAAGAAAGAGATCCCGACATCAGAATTCAAGCCTCACAGCCAAAATATTTTTTAAATCTTGTCACACATTGTTTACATGCATCAAACAAATTAGTATGCAAGCCAATTGAAGGTTGTACTAAACAGGAAAATAGGAGACAAATTTTACTTGTAAAACTTCTAAATAAAAATAAACCACATTAACACTAATACAACATGACCAAATAGAAAAATTCATCATTATAACTCACCATTTAAATAGAGAAGTGTCTGAAAGTATAATCCAATGGTAGAACACTTGCTTAGCATGTGTGTGGTTGTTTAAATAAGAATGGCCCCCAAAGGCCCATATATTTTAATACTTGGTAATCAGGGAGTGGTACTACTTGAGAGGGAGTAGGAGTGTGGCCTTGGAGTAGGTATGGCCTTGTTGGTAGAAATGTGTCACTGGGGATGGGTTTTGAGGTTTCAAAAGCCCAAGCAAAGCCCAGTGTCTGTCTCTTCCTGCTGCCTAGGGATCCAGATGTAGAATTCTCAGGTCCTTCTCCATGCATGCATGAAGCCATGCTTCCCACCATGAGGACAATAGATGAAACTTCTCAAACTTATTAAATGCCATAGCTATGTTGTTTTTTTAAAAACAACAGAACACTGACTAAGACAACATGTGCAAGGCACTGGGTTTGTTCCTCACCATAACAAATATATAGAAGAAAATTTGTAAGATTAATTTAAAAATCTTAGTACAAAAATGCTGAAATGGGGCTTAGAGAGAAACATGTTTGCTACAGAAAACTTATGACTTGAGTTCAACACTTGGAACCCATAGAAGGTAAGAGGAAGCTAACTCCAAAAGTTATTTTCTCACCTTTCCATGTACGCTGTGGCATATGTCTCTGGCTCAGTGGGTAAAGGCTCTTGCCTTCAAGCTTGATGATCTGACTTTAGCCCTAAGAACCACATTGGGGACCACAGTTTTCCTGTGATCTTCAAACATATGCTATCCCTCATCCCCATGCCTCCATGTTCCTGCCTTGAATTTCTGCCCTGATGTCCTTTGATGATAGAGTGATGTGGAAGCATAAGATGCAATAAACCCTTTCCTCTCTAAGTTGCTTTTGGCCATGCTATTTTATCACAGCAATATAAGCCCTCGGAGACCATTCAATCTATGTTCTTTCAAGAAAGCTAAAGATATAAGTCAATCTTGAACTCAACATTAAACTTAATGGAAAAGTTCCAGAGTTATCCCCACTGACATCAGGCCAAAGCAAAATACAGTCACCATTCTACAACACATAGTACTGATGGGATAGCTAATAAAATTAGGTATGAGAAAACAAAAAAAGAGTATAACTAAAATAAATAAAAACTCTTGTTGCAAACAGTATGAGTACATAGAATCAACAGTAATACTAAACAATTATTTGAAGAATTAGAAAACACCCTGTAAGTATAATCAATAATTTTCATATATGCAAACAAATGCTAGTTAAATTATATTAACAAGAAAAACAGCAACAAGGAAGGAAAAATATTTAGAGATTTTTCTCAAAGAAATGTGAAAAATCTGTGTGATGAAAACTTAACACATTAGATAAATACAAATGATGATGGCATTTCTTTTTAAACAGTACACAGTATAAATAATTTAATCTTTTCAAAATGTTGTTGACCTTTCATCCTTGAATTTATGGAGGTAATTTTTAAAATTTCATGACCACAGAAGTGTCTTTGCTTGTATGAGAGCCCTGCCCGCATAGGTAGTATATTGTGATTTAGGCTGGAGGCTCTGAGTCACTACCAAAGGGACTGGAGGTAGGGATCAACCACAGGAACAATCAAGCATGCCTACATAATGAAGCCATAATAAAAATTCTAAACATTGAAATGTGCCCAATCATTCCTAACAGGCAATAGTCCCAGAGTGCTATTATACAGTGCTGTCAAAAGTAGTGTTCTGACTCAACAAGGAGAAAATAGCTCTGCATGTGGTACTTCTTTAGACCCTGCACTAAGTGCTTCTTGCCATAGCTGTTTCCAATTAGTAAGCTTTCATGCATTAAGTCAGTGCATTTAACAGCTTTCTGTGAATCTGGCATACCCAGTGAATTATCAAATCTAATAGTGGTTTTGGTACTCCTTAACTTTCAGTTTGAGAAGTAAGGATAGTCTCTTGTAGGAATTCTGACCTCTAACATCATGACTGAGAAACATATAACAGAATGACACAAAGTCACAAAAATGTAGTTATTTCTAAGGTAATTTATACATGTAATGAAGACCAAATAAACAAGCTCTAAGTCATATATAAAACATAAAAGTGCACTGGGTATTGGCGGCACACACCTTTAAACCCCAGCACCTAGCAGGTAAAGGCAGGTGGATTTCTGTGAGTTAGAGGTCAGACTGATCTATAGAGCTAATTCCAGGACAGCCAGGGCTACACAAAGAAACCGTGTCTTTAAAACCCCCCCAAAAAAAGTGTAAAAAAAAAGTGTATAAAAAATAAGGGCAAGGCTCAGTATGATGATATGCACCACAATCCCAGCATTTGAGAGGCAAAGGCAGAAAGATAATGAGCTCTAGGCAGCTTGGACTACACATATGGCACATGAGGCCAGGCTGGAATACAAAAAACAAAAACAAATTGCATAAGACACTTAAAAAGTACTGGAACAGAAAGTAAATTATATCAGACTAGTTAGAAAACTACTGGAAGAAAAATAAAATGACCAATCTTAAAGCATTGACTCAAAAACTTTCTTTGGGGGCTGGAGAGATATCCCAGCAGTTAAGAGCAATGGCAGCTCTTCCAGAGGACATGGTTTGAGTTCCCAGCATCCACAAACAGCTGACAACTGTTTGTACCTCCATTTACAAGAATCAGACACACTTACACAGATAATCATACAGAGAAACCACCAATGTACATAAAGTAAAAATAAATGATTTTTTAAAACCCACAATGTTTTGGAGACAGAGTTGTTATGTAGCTCAGACTGGCCATAAAATTGCTATATTCCTGCTTCAGCTGTCTGAGTACTGAGGATTTATAGGCATGGACCTCTTTGCCCAGCACATAAGACTCACATTTTAATAAATAATGCTAGAATTAGAGAATCATTTAGAAAAAGTTAAATTAGATCTTTATATCATGTTCAAGAATAAACAAATATAAAAAATAAAATCATATAAAAGAGAACACAGGTTAGTGCACCTATGGCCTGAGTTTTTGGACAGGCTTTCCAATCATGAATAAAAATCCAAATGTAGTTAA
>PVIH01010918.1:36403-72295 GCA_004025045.1 Sigmodon hispidus
GTTGCAGAGAAGAAAAATGACCAGATGTGTTGGGAGGGGGAAGAGACCTTGAATAAGGATATACAGGGAAAGCTGAACACAAAGAAAATATATGTGTAGCAATCTTATTTGTATTTCTACCCTTGATAAGCCATGCTTATGATTCTTATCCTCTGTATAGTTATTGTTAACTCTTCCGCATTTTAAATTATTTTTACTGTTTTTTTTGATAAATACAAAATAAAAAAAATTAAAAAAAAGAATTCACTAAATATAACCACACTTCTTTTTTTGAAAAGTCTTTTTTAAAGACTTAAATCCAAAGACAAATAACAAATTAGGAGAAAAATGCTGCAGCATATATTATAGGCAAAAAAGGTTATTATCTAGCCACTAAGATGGATAATAAGAGCCACTAAGATGGCTCAGCAGGTAGAGGTGCTTCCTGCCAAGCCTGGTGACCTGGAACCCATACTGTAGGAGAGAAGACTCCCCAAGTTGTCCTTTGATATCCATATGTATGCTGCCATGCAAATACTCATAGACATACATAGGCTCATGTGTAAACTAAATAAAGTCAATACTTTTCAAAAAGTCTTCGATGTGTAAGTAAGTCTTAAAGATCAAGAAAAAAAGACCAAATGACTGATAGATTTTTTTTTTTAAAATAGGGTTTCATTATGTAGCTCTGGATGTCCTGGAACTCACTATGCAGATCAAGCTGGCCTTGAACTCACAGAGATCCTTCTGCCTCTGCTTTCCAAGTGCTGGGATTAAAGAAATGTGTCATCATGTTTACTCAAAAATAAATCGAAAATCTTTTTTTTAACTTTGAAAAATAAAGAAAACTTTATTATTTTTTATATAGCAATATCACAATAAGTAAAATTTAAAAGTAATTTTTAATATACAACAAAATGTACCTATGTAATTCTCTTATGTTCTTCAGTACTAAATTTACATTGTCAGGCAGCAATAACCACAATCAATAACCATATTATTTTAAACTTGCAAAACCAAGACTCTACCTCTTGAACACTGGATTTTTATCTTCCTTGTTTATAAATATACAAAAAGATATTCAGCAGGCTGGAGAGATGGCTCAGTGATTCAGAGCCCTGGCTGCTCTTCCAGAGGTCTTGAGTTCAATTTGCAGCAACCACAAAGTGGCACACAACCATCTATAATGGGATTGATCTGATGCCCTCTTCTGGCATGCAGAAATACATGCAGACAGAGCATGCACACAAAACAAAACAACTCCACCCCAAACAAACAAAAAAACCCTCAAAAAACAAAAACAAAAAAACTCAGCTTCACCCAGAACCAGTAAAAACTAGAATGATGCCATTTGGTACCTATGAGATTAATCACAAGTAGACAATGTACTGTGCTAGTGCAGCAGTGACACTATCATGCACAGTTGGCGATAATGGGAAACAGAATAATCAGTAATAGAAAAGAGTATGACAATAGCTCACCAAACAACAAACTTATTTGCCAGCCAGTATTGTCACTTATAGTAATTTATATAGAAGATACACCTTCACAGAAAGGTAACATAAGAATATGCACAAGGTAATTAATTGTAATATTGCTCTTTATTGAAAATATTGGAAACAATTTAAATTCCCTATATAGTGTTTAAACAAATGGGTGTATTCATTAATACAGTACTATGTGTAACTATACACATAAACACAGCTATAAACATAACACAGACATATGTAATCATTCATGGGTATAATGTTATAGAGAAAATGCAAAATACAAAATAACCTACATAGTGCAAAGTACCAGTATACTACATGTTGTGTAACAAAAAGGCAATTAAATGTAACTGGTTTGTTTGGGTTTTTTTGTTTTTGGATACAAGGTGTCCCAGTTAGGGTTTCTATTGCTGTGTTGAAATACTACAACCAAAAAGCAACTTGAGGGTGAAAGGGTTTATTTGGCTTACACTTCCACATAATATTCCATCAATTGAAAGAAGTCAGGACAGGAAGTTAAGCAGTGCAGGAGCCTGGTAACAGGAACAGATGCAGAGTGGTGCTGGTAGGTAACTGGTTTGTTTCCCCTGGCTTGCTCAGCCTGCTTTCTTAGAGAAGTCAGGACCACCAGCCCAGAGATGGCAACACTCACAATGAGCTAGACTCTCCCCCATTAATCACTAAGAAAAGTCAAATAATATGGAAGCATTTTCTCAATTGAGGTTCCTTCCTTTCAGAGAACTCTACCTCCTGTCAAGTTGACATAAACTGGACAGAACAACTGACCCCTTGTCAACTTGACACACAAACTTCATTGTTAAGCCATATAATAAAACCATTCAAAATTGTAAATATCCAAGTCTTTAAAAATTAATTAAAACACTTAAAAATTCAGTCTCTTTAAAATACAAAGTCTTCAAAAAATTTTAAAATCCAAAGTCTCTTAACTGTGTGTTCCTGTAAAATCAAAACTAAATTTAAATACTTTATTACTTAAAGAGAAAAGAACCAGGACACAGTCACATTCTGAACAAAGCAGAATCAAACTCCCCTAGTGTAATAGCGTAATGTCTAATTATCTGGAGTTCACTCCTAATCTTCTGGGCTTCTCTAAGGGCTTGGGTCACTTCTTTGTCTCCACCCCCCGAAGCATGCAGTTTGGCTTTTAGGGTCTGGCTGGCTCCACTCCACTGCTGCTGCTGTTCTTGGTGGTCATCCCATGGTACTGGAATCTTCAAAATGCTGCAATATGCTGCACCTTCATCAGTAGTTTCTCTTGGCTCTCTTCAGGGACTCCAGCTCTGCCACAAAATACCATGACCTCTTCACACCTTCAAAATCTGGGTGACTGTTATACTGCCAAGTTTGGCTGCCACCACAAGGTACAACTTTATACATGTCTATAATACATGCTGACACATCCCAGAAGATTTCACCTCAGTGATGCTGGTCTCCTCTTATTCATTGCTAATTTCTCAGCTCCAGCAGACCAGCATCAAGTATTCCAGCAAAGCAAAGGTTTCATTTTAGTAGTTCTGGAATCCTGTTAATCACAGCTAGTTCTTCAGCCCCAGCTAAGAAAACCACAGAATTTTGTTTTAATTTTTAGTTTTTTTAAAATTATTTTTATCATGAATAAAGTCACATTTTCTATCTGTGTATATCCTAATTCAAGGTCCCTTCCCCCTCCCACCACATCAGGTCACTCTCTCTTCTCCACATCTCCCCATCTCATCCCCAGCATGGGCAGGAGGTCCCAAGGCCCCAATATTGCTCAATTCAGCCTCCACTCCTGGTAGATCCGGTTTCCTCACTCCAACATTGAGTCTGAGTCAGGTGTTCCTCTAGAAAGAGTGGGATCCAAGGTGTCAGGCCAATGTGTTTCAGATCCCAAGCTGTTCAGTGGTTGTGATTTGCTTTTTTTTTTTTTTTTTTCCTTTTCTTTTTAGAACCCACTAATGAGTGAGGTTTGAGATATCTCGCTCAGGAGGATATGCTCCAAATCCATCCATTTGCCTGCAAATTTTAGGATATCATTTTTTCTTACTGCTGAGTAGTATTCCATTGTGTAGAAGTACTACAGTTTGTTAATCCATTCTTCGGTTGAGGGGCATCTAGGTTGTTTCCAGGTTCTTGCTATTACGAATAATGCTGCTATGAACATAGTTGAAGTGCAACTGTGCGTCTTTAGGGTATACACCCAAAAATGGTATTGCTGGATCCCTGGGGAGATTGATTTCCAGTTTTCTGAGAAACCACCATAATGCATTCCACGATGGCTGAACAAACTTATACTCCTACCAACAATGGAGGAGTGTTCCCCTTGCTCTGCAACCTCTCCAGCATAGGCTGTCATCTGTGTTTATTTCTTAGCCAATCTAACAGGTGTTAGGTTGCATCTCAAAGTTGTTTGGATTTGCATTTCTCTGATGGCTAAAGAAGTTGAGCACTTTTTCAAGTGCCTTTCAGCCATTCGTAATTCTTCTGCTAAGAATTCCCTTTTTAGTTCTGAACCCCATTTTTTTTTTATTAAATTATTCAAGGTTTTGGGCTCTAGATTCTTGAGTTCTTTATATATTTTAGAGATCAATCCTTTATCACTTGTAGGGCTGGTGAAAATCTTTTCCCATTCTGTAGGCTGTCGCTTTGTCCTATTGACAGTGTCCTTGGCTTTACAGAAGCTTCTCAGTTTCAGGAGGTCCCACTTATTGATTGTTGTTCTTAGTGTCTGTGCCACTGGTGTTATATTTAGGAAGTGGCTGCCTGTGCCAATTGTTGGAGGATATTTCCCACTTTCTTTGGCAGTTGGGTTTCATTTAAAAGCAATCAATTATAACAGCTGGAACACATAGCTGGTCTCCAGTAAAGGGGCTAGAGGTACAACTAAGAGGTCAACTCTGATCATAGGGATTCCATGGACATGGTTATCCTATGTCCTCTGCTTCACCAGGGCTGTGAAAGTGGAACATGAAGAGACTCAGGGGATTTGCTACCACACTCACATCCAGGTACCATGCCGCCTTGGGTCAGTGATAGAACTTCTACACCCTGCCTTGAAAGGTTGTTACTGCAGGGGCCAAAATGAAGATGTCAGCACCAATTCTAGGGTTCTGATGATTTTACTCCAGAAAGGTACATGAAAAGGTCACCAAGCTCTGTCAAGTCAACATCATCTGTGCTGGGGACCTGCTGGGTTTCTCTGTTCTTGATAAAATCCCAAAGCCGCACAGAGTTAAAGAACCTCACAGTGCCTTCAGAGCTCAGCTGCTTCCGAGGTTTTTCTGGGTCTGCCAACCGCCCACTAGGGTAAGCATGGCGGTAAAGACACTTGCTTCCAAAAGGACAGGTCCCCTTGCCTTGTTCAAAGTATTTACATGCCTTTTTCCCCATTCCCTGTTTGAAAGCTTCTATCAATTTATTCTTTTTATTCTGATCTTCTACCCAGTACACACTTGGAATTACAAACTCTGATATCACACGGCACTCTGAACAAGATTTTATGATTGGGTTTTCAAATTGCTTAGTGCATTTCCATTGGCAGATGCAGGACAGGCAGGAGGTGTGGCTGCAGCTTGAGAGAATGCCAAACCTCCTCTCAGAAGCAGATGCCTTCTCCAAGATCACCTCTATACAAGTGCTGCACACTTTGTCCTGGCTTGCCTGGAAGGCAAAAGCCTTTTCCATCTCCTGTTCAAATGTTGACATACACATCTTCTCATGAGCTTTTCTTTGTTCTGGGTCAAAGGGGTGCAAGACTTGAAGCCTGCAGATCTCACACATGTCCCCATGCAGGTAGACACAGGTATCTCCTAACCGGCACTCTCCAGCAGCAGCATAGGGGCACAACTGCTGCTCACTGCTGTAGGAGGTGCTGGCCTCCAAGTCATCTAGGCCACTTCTGATGGCATCTAGGTAGGAATGGGGCTTCATCTCTGGGCTAGTCTGAGGGACACTGCGGCCACCTGGATTATTCACTGTGCTCGGGAGACTCTTGTCTTCAGCCAGGCCAGTGAGATTGCCATCTCTGAGCACCAGCGTCTTCTTCTCCTGCTTCCCTGGTTCATGCAAATGAGTCCTCATAACAGATGTGGCGATGTCAGGAGAAGGGTGAGGACTGGGCAAGCCAGAGGAGGGCCAAGAGTGAAGTGCAGGGCCCACAGCTCCACCTGCTGCAGCATATGATCATACCTGCAGTGTGAACCATGGCACAATAGCCCTTCTGGTAGTATTTGCAGATGGTGGATGGCTTACTGTTGGCCAGGTCATGTGAGAACAGGCACTGGTTGCCTTAGCGACACACACCATGCATAAAATACCTGCAGGTGACTTGCTTGGTGCTCACTCATGGTGGCGGGGTCACGGGCTGGGATAGCACTTAAGTCCCAAAGCAGCCAGCACCACAGCCCAGCCCAGCCCGGCCCCGCGCCCCTCCCCCACTTTCTTTTCTATCAAGTTCAAAGTGGCTGGGGTTATAGTGAGGTCTTTGATCCACTTGGATTTGAATTTTGTGCAGGGTGACAGGCTTGGATCTATTTGCATTTTTCTACACACTACCATCCAGCTATGCCAACACCATTTGTTAAATATACTGTATTTTTTCCATTGAATATTTTGGACCTCTTTGTCAAAGATCAGGTGTTCATAGGTTATTGGGTTAATGCCTGGATTCTCAATTCGATTCCATTGATCCACAAGTCTGTTTTTATGCCAGTACCAGGCTGTTTTTATTACTGTAGCTCTATAGTATAACTTAAAGTCGGGGATGGTGATGCCTCCTAAGGTCCTTTTGTTGAGCAAAATTTTTTTGGCAATCTTGGCTTTCCTGTTATTCCAAATGAAATTGAGTATTGTTCTTTCAAGGTCCATAAAATATTGTGTTGGGATTTTGATGGGCAGTGCATTGAATCTGTAGATTGCCTTTGGTAGAATTGCCACTTTTACTATGTTGATCCTACCTATCCAGGAACATGGGAGAGCTTTCCATTTTCTGATATCCTCTTCAATTTCTTTCTTCAGTGATTTAAAATTTTTGTCAAATAGATCTCTTACTTCTTTGGTTACAGTTACTCCAAGGTATTTAATGCTATTTGCAGCTATTATAAATGGTGATGTTTCCCTTATTTCTTTTTCAGCCCTTTTATCTTTAGTGTATAGAAGCGCTACTGATTTCTTTGAGTTAATCTTGTATCCTGCTACCTTGCTGGAGGTGTTTATCAGCTGTAGAAGTTCCCTGGTACACTTTTGTGGGTCACTTATTTATACAATCATATCATCTGCAAATAGAGATAGTTTCACTTCTTCTTTTCCAATTTTTATCCCCTTAATCTCCTTGTGTTCTCTTATTGCTTTAGCTAAAACCTGGAGAAATATATCGAATAGATAAGGCGAGAGAGGACATCCTTGTCTAGTTCCTGAAGAAAACCACAGAATCTTAATTCAAAATAACAAATGGCCCTGATAAGAGTATTTAAACTTCCCTCAGAAACTTCACAAGCCAGGCCTCCATTGTCTTCATCGACATCAACATTCTTATCTTGCAAGTCCACTGAGCTCCACAGAGACTAAAAGGCTTTGTCGTCCAAAGTTCTAAAATCCTTCCACAATCTTCCTTCAGAACACATGGTCAGGTCTGTTATGGCCATACCTCACTGTCTTGCCAGCAACTTCTGTCCTATTTGAGGCTTCTATTGCTGGGAAGAAACACTATGACCAAAAGCAAATTTGGAAGAAAAGGGTTTATTTGGCTTTCACTTCAGCATTGCTGTTCATCTCTCCAGGAAGTCAGGAGAAGAACTCTAACAAGGCAGCATCCTGGAGGCAGGAGTGGATGCAGAGTCCTTGGAGGGGGGCTGCTTACTGGCTTACTCAGGCTGGTTTCTTATAGAACTCAGGACTATCAACCCAGGGATAGCACCACTTACAATGTGCCAGGTCTTCCCCCATCAGTCACTAATTAAGAAAATGCCTTACAGCCAGATCTTATGGAGGCCTTTTCTCAACTGAGGTTCCCTTCTTCCAGGTAACTCTAGCTTGTGTCAAGTTGTCATAAAACTAGCCAATACACAGAGCCTTAACTGTATTCCGCACTGGCCTTAAACTCACTCTTTCTTTCCCTGCCCAGCTATTTCAGTTAATGGATCAATTTTCCTAGTGCTAGGATTAAAGGTGGGTGCCACCAATGCCTGGCTCTGTTAGGTCTTGAACTCACAGAGATCTTCTGGATCTCTGCCTCTCAAGTGATGGGATTAAAGGCGTGGGTCACCACCCCCTGACCTTCATGGCTTAGTTTTGTGGATGGCTCTGTCCTCTGATATGCCAGACTATTTTATTAAATATACAGTATATCACCACATCAGCTGGAGTCAGGTCAATTAACTACTACTCCCTTTGTGAACCTTTGTTAAAGACTTCTATAAAGAATTCCTTGTTTCTTTTCCATACTACATTTTCTGTGCTGTCAATAAATATTGAGAAAAGTCCTTTTTGGGGGGACAGATGCAACAGGGACAGACAGACAGGCCAGTAACCACAAACTATACACTGCTGAACTGACTCTGTTACTCCAAGCCTCATACTGACAAAGCCTCCCACTGAACCGGAGCTTGTGATTCCTCTGGCCTCCAAACCCCTGCCTGTTTTCCTGAAACTAGGGTTACAGATGTGTATCATAATGCCTACCTTTTACATGGGTGCTGGGGATCAGGTCCTTATGCTTATGAGGCATTTTATCTATCAAGCCATCTCTCCAGATTCTTACTTTAAAACAAACAAAAAAGAAACATTATAAACAAAAGCTGAAAATTAACAAGACCAGGTGTCTCAAAGGCAGAGTGAAAATGAAACAGAAGAGATGGAGGAGTAGTGACAGTTCTTTGCCTTTTTACAATTTTGTCTTAAAAAAAATATTTGGAGGCTGGAGAGATTGCTATTAAGAACAACAGTTACTCTTGGGAAGGATCTGGGTTCCAGTCCCAGAACCCAAATGGTAGTTTAAACTAACTGTAACTGTAGTTCCAGCAGGTCATTTAACCTCTTCTGGTCTCCTCAGGCACCAGGTACACACATGGTGCACAGATATATATGGAGACAAAACATTTATGCACATAAAAATTTAAAAATACTATTAGCAATTTAAATACAAAGTTATAAATAAAATTCAATTGATAATGTTGGGAAGAAATAAAATCTAATAGAATACAAACTAAAATTTTGAATTTAACAATATAGTAAATAACTTAAGGATGTTAAGTAGAATAAAGGGGAAAAAACTAGTATAAGTAACATTGGATCTGAATTCATCAGCTGCTTTCATTGCAAACAAAAGGCATACAGATAAGCCACATACTGTACTAAATAAGTTGTCTTTTCTTTTTCTCAGTGATACAGGTTCAGGAAATCTGACTCTAGTTTTTGTATAATGCTGATCAAATATATTGATGCTCGGTGCCAATGCTCTCACTTCCAGAGAAGGGGGCAGTGAGACACAAAGATGGAATAAAGGGAAGCCAGAAGGATTAATGCAATAAATACTGTATGAAGTCAAGGAAAACATGTACAAGTGTGCAGTAGTGCACTATGTGTATATACACATATGCATATATGTATAAGCAGGAGGCAAAACACACACACGCGCACACACACACACACACACACACACACACACACACGGAGGGAGGGAAGGGGGAGAGAGGGAGAGAAAGAGAAGGTCTCTGTTCACTACTGATGGCAGTGAAGAAAATGCCTTGAGGTCAGATTCATAGCTATCCACTAAATGGTCCCAAAACTGCAGTGCTTAATGGTGAAGGATATAGGCTGGAATGCCTAGTGCAAGAAAGGAAGTTGGTGCTCAGAAATATCAAGGATGTCTGAAAAGTGCATAAAAGCTAGCTTAAAGGGGCTCCTTCTAGCCAACTCAGAGACAAACGAACATCTAAATAATGATAGTAAGTCAATGATAAAAACATATCAAATAAAAAATTATTACTCGGAGAAGCAAATAAGGAAAAATAGAAAACATAATAAAAAGATAAAAATGTGGAAGAAATGATTAAGAGAAAACTGCCATTTGCAACTGTCACAACAGGTCATTCAGGTATGATTCATCAATGGATGCAACTGTCACAACAGGTCATTCAGGATTCATCAATGGATAGGATTAATACTAAAAGTAAAAAGTCTAGTGAAGAAGATTACATTTACATAGAATAATACTATAAATTATTAAAGCCAAAGAAAAAACTAGCAATTTTACTATGGAGAAATCTGGCAACTCAGAGAAACTAAGATCAATTAATCTAAGCTTATGTCATCAAAAATGACGCAAACTGACAGGATATATCCCCTGTCATGTTGCAACAAGGATACAGTATCACTTACATATTTTTTTTTCCTTCCAGAAAAATATAATTCAATGTAACCATGAAGACAGACAAGCCAAATATGAGTCATATTTTACAACATAAACAGCCTGTGTACTTCAAAAATGTCCAGATGGTGGAAGGGAGAGAGAGAAAATAGCATTCAGAGTGTAATATATATACATATAAAAAAATCTTATAAATAATAAATGTATAATAAAATTTTCAAAATAGAAAGAAAATTCATACATGAAAGACAAAAAAGTGCTCAGGCATATAACCTACAAAATTAAAATTGAAAGATTACAAGATGCATGATAGTATTATATTTGTTTTAAGTATAATTTAATCAAAATTCATTAATTTTTATTTATCGTTATATTTATATTAGTGTGCAGCTGTGTGAATACAGAAAGAGAGCAGACATTACCAAGCCAAGGAGAGACCTCAGCTGAAAACAACCCTGATGCCCCCTTGATTTTGGACTTCTAATCTCCAGAATTGTGAAAATTGCTATTTAGGCCACAATCTGTGGTAGTCTGTTATTATAGTCTAAACTAATACAGGCTGAATACCCTTATAGGAAATTATTGGGATAACAAAAGTTTTAGATTTCTTCGAATATTTTTACATAAAAATGGTATCTTGAGGATGAGACACAAGCCCAAATATAAAATTCATTTATGAAACACTACACACACACACACACAATGTTTTAAGTAACTGTCCAAATAATCCCAGTTAGGTGGTTTGATGGTTTATACTTCCCCAATGAGGTGTAGAGTAGGGCATGAGAGAGATTCTTGCCCCTATTACCTGAGAACTCTGCTCAGGGCCTAGGGTTAAGGGTAGATTATATAGAAGGGGAAGACTATAGTTGGGCATCCATCTATCTACCTAGCCTACCTCATCCCTGTTGAGCAAGATTTTCCAGGCATGGCCAATAGGGAAAGGAGTGCTCAAATCCCTGTAAGTAATGCTTCCTCTATGCTCTGTAAGTAAATTCAATAAATTCCTTGGTTCCCCAAGAGTAAAATTGGAATTGTTTATGAGTTTGTTGTGACCTTGGGAAGAGAAGATATTGATTTAAATTTTTGTTAAGGAAGAAATTTTAGCAACATTTACATATATGTCTCAATGTAGCCTGAAAGTATATTTCTGTTATATTTTTAGTGTACATGCATTTTGACTTTGAGCCATTTTATCACACGAAATCAAGTGTGAAATTTTCTACCTCTGTAATACAGGCACTCAAAAAAATATGAGATTTTGGAACATTTCAGATGTCAGAATTTTAGTTATTGTTTGCTAATTCCATACAGTTAAGAAAGACAAGGTAGTTCTCCAGTGTGATGTGGAAAGAAGGCTTCATACTAGTCACTCACTAGCTACATTATGTAAAATATAGGCCCTGAAAGTACAGAAGACACTCAGAAAAGTACTCTCAAAGGATGAAAAGTAGAAAGTGGCTGGTAAGGGATCCAAGGGGTTCACAAAGTGCCAGAATACATATGACTGCCCAATTACAACAACAACCAAAGGCACACAGGCCCAAGTGTCTCAAAACCCCAAACATCCTAATAGAAAGCTGTGTAGGAATAAATAAATAAATTAATTAAAAAAGAAAGCTGTGTAGGTATGTCAGCTTTTCCCCAGATCAACAGGCGGTCCTTTACCAACACCAGACAAAAAGGAACACCAGCAGAGGAGATCAGTTGGAAGGCTGCTGCTTCACTGAGTCTGTGTTTGCTAGCAAACAAGCAAGAGTTCATGGGAGCTCCACACAGGCACCCAGAGGAGAAATACTCAGCATTCCCTCTGGTCAAGAACCCAGTCTTCTATTGTGACTAGGCAATCTGACATAAGAGAAGCCTAGCCTAGAAAGCATGGTTTCTCTTCTAAATAGAAAAATTCCTATAATTTTGTTACTTGAGTAACATAAATGAATGGATATTTTGACCTTACACCAAAAGCAGGGCTCACTTTCCATACAATTTCTAGTTCTCTACCTCCTCTGAGTTCTTTAAGGCTAGCAACACAGGTCTATCTTACACCTTACCTACCATAGTTTTTAGAAACAACCCCTCAAACAACCTACTGGACCTAGTCCACTGATTCCCAAATAATTCATAGACTTCAGATATGCTGTCACAATGTCACCATGTTTC
This sequence comes from Sigmodon hispidus, assembly GCA_004025045.1. Classification (NCBI taxonomy): domain Eukaryota; kingdom Metazoa; phylum Chordata; class Mammalia; order Rodentia; family Cricetidae; genus Sigmodon; species Sigmodon hispidus. The sequence goes on from PVIH01010918.1 coordinate 48,398, forward strand.
AATCACAATGTGACTTCAGGAACCTTCTTCCTGTTTGCTTTAAACCTCCAGGATGAGACTCTTTTGAGCAAAACCTAACTAGAATAATGCCCTGAACCCTAAGAAAGGCTTTAACCCACAGGATCCTCATTTTCTCTTGCACTGTACCTGAGTTATATCTCAGATGGCTTACCCTTCTTTGTTGACACTATGAGGTATTATAATGCCTTTTTCTAAGTTCCACTTCTGTTATGCCATTGGGATTTTAACTATTTTCTTTGGATCTCATCTGACTGGCACACTTGAATATAACTTTTCCCACTTTTAGTGGGAATACACTATACAAGTCAGATAAGAGCAACAGCTAGATTTCTGAAGAAGGGCTAGAAACTGATTTGGACATTCATGTCTAGTGATTTAACCAATTGTACCTTGTGACAACCTTAAGTGATAGGAATAAAAGTCAGGGAACATCTAGTTTAGTCAGCATTGAAGTGGGTGGCATACTTAGAGGTTGTGGAAGCAATTTAGGATTTATTTGTCTTATGTATCCAAATCACAGTCCATCACTGAGGGAAGCCAGTGCAGGAGGTCAACCAGGAGCAGGAATCACAGCCCAGGAGTAGCATTGTTCACATTGAGCCTGGGTCCTTTCTTATCAATCAGTGATCAAGAAAATTATACCACGAGTTTTTTTTTTAATCTATCAGGCATTTGGACACAACAATGAGAAATAAAATACACTCCCAAATTTGTAACTGGGTACAGGCAGAGGTATAGGTAGCCTAAGGTGCTCAATTTTGGGCTGGTGTCTGAAGTCAAACAAGTTTGTGGGAATATTGTTGGGTCTGTCCTAATGCTGTCACAAATAAACATATTGGGTGATACAACTCAGTCTAAAATACTACAAAAATTTAAAGTAGTTAATGAACAAAGTTCAATAATTAAAATTCCTTCCAAAATAAACTAGAAAACCTCAGCAAAGAAACAAATATTATAATTAGAGAACCAGAGATTACAGAACTGAAAAGTGCAATAAACAAATATTAAACACACTAAATAAGTAGGAGGGAAATTGCCTATAATGCACAAGGCCCTGGATTACTTTCCAACATTCTCATAAAAGCAAAACTAAACAAGAGAAAACTTCACTTGTTTAGTGGTAATAAAAAGATGGAATCAGTGACCCTGAAGATATGTATCAACAGAATTTATTTAATCTTGAAAACAGTAAAAATGAACTGAAAGCTGAGAGTATAGCTCAGTGGTAGAGTATCTGCCTAACATGATAGGGTTAGAATCAGAATACCAAGCACTGCAATGATTATGTAGAAAACAGATTTTTAAAAAGAAACAGAATTTCAGGGCCCCCTGGGACTTTCATAGAAATTCCAATATTCATATTAATGATATCCCACAAAAATAGAACAATGCAGCCAAGAGAATGTTCAAAGCAAGCCAGGCATATTTCCAGTACTTATAAACTGAAGGAGAATCATAAATATGAGCTACACAGTAAGTAGTCTCAAAATAAAAACAAACCACACATTCAAAGCAATAATGGTTTAACATTACAGGCTAAGATATGTCAAAAATTCAACTCCTTAAGAAGACAAAGAAATCTTGAAAGCAGCCAGAGAGAAAGAGTGTATTACGTACAAGGGAGCAAGAATTATATGACACATTTCTCAAAAAAGGTGATCAGGAAGAATACTAAAAGAAATAAAAACTTTCAACCACAAATTGTTGTTCTTCAGGACAGAAAAGGAAATAAAAGTATTTCAGATAAGGAAAACTAAAAACAAAACAAAACAAAACAAAAACAAAAAACAAAAACCGTTACCAGAAGACATAAGCTACAAAAGAGAAAGAAAACAATGCCAAAACCAGGCCTGGGAGAACACACTTGTAATCCCACACTTGTAATCACTAAGGGCATGAGTTTAAAGGCCAGCCCAGGAAAATGGTGAGACCTACAACTAAAAGCAAAAGAAAATCTAAAGGAAGTTCTTCAAACACAAAAGCTATAAGAGTGTTTGTAGAACACCAGAAAGAAGAACAGTGGACATATCAGAAAGATGACTAGATACAAATAAACAGGAAGGAATTGGGAGAAAGTGGGGTGTGGAGAGCAATGAACAAGGTTATACCTATAAAGAACAAACTGCCTTAGAGATACTGGCCAAACCAGGAAGAAAAGTTCTCTCTAGAGGGTGATTTTTATCAACCCCATCTTTTGATATTCACTTCTCTTTTGCTTTCCTGAGTAGTTTAGTTTTTTTTGGAGGGTTCCTCTGTTGGATTTCTAATGACAAAGATTTCTATCATTTAAAGAGAAAATGCCTAGCATCACATATCTTTCATAAATGAAATTAGAATGACACAAACAATACTCTCAACACTTTCCATACCTGCCTAGCAGCTCAGCAACACAACAGCTGAGGATGGTACATGATGAGGTCCCATCTGGTTGATCTGTGCACTTGAAATATACAAGCAAGTACCTGGGGGCAGTGGACAGCTCAGTGCAGCATTAACACTGGGATCTGTGTTTTCAAGTAACATGGAGTGAGCATATTCTCTCGTGTCTCCTACTTAACACAGGTATGAAACCTGAACAAAAGGCAAGAAACAGCAGTTAGAGGAATCAAAAAAGTTTAAAAAAAAAAAAAGTACCAGGAAGATTAAGGCAAAGGCCAGAACTCAAGGGACTGCAACTTTCCACTTTTCTCTGGTCCAGGATAAAGGTAGCACAGCCAAGAAGATGGTATGCACAAAGACAAAGATCTCTAAAAGTGACCTTCTTATCTGGCTTTTAGAGAAAGGAACATTTAACATTCATCCATTTATTTCTCAATATTTTTTCTCATACATCAAGTAGCAGAAAACCCGGCAGGTTCACTGGCAAAAACCAGAACACACAGTAGCAGTGGAATCTGGTATAGTCACCTAAAACCCAGGGATAGGCCAGCAAGATGGCTCAGCAGGAAACAGCACTTGCCCACAAGCCTGACAACTTGAATTCAATCCCAGAACTTACATGATTTAAGAGAAGAGATTCCCACAAGTTGTCCTCTGACATTTACATGAGTATCATGGCACATTTGTTCCTCCCTTCACCCTTACTAAATACAATGATTTTAAAAGAGGGAAGAGAATCTCCCTCTTTAGAGACACTATAGTGCCAGAGTTCCCATTGTTCCACAGAGTAAAGAGGGCATGCAGGGCACTAAAAAGTACATGGGAAATTATAGGGAGAAGGAATTTAGGAATGTAACTGTATAAAGTCACTCTCAGCTCCTGGGTTCACCCCAAGCTCTGTGTATGTGTATGTATGTGCAGCTAATCTGAAACAGAAAAAAATATTTCGATAACTGAACTAAGAAGGAACAGCCACATGTCAGAATAGGCTATTAGGCATACACAACAGGTACAAATGAGATTGCTAAGGTTTGAAAACTGAAAAGACATACAAAAATAAACCAGAGTGCAGATTACAACTTGTAGCCTGAATTCAATTGTGTTAATTGCTGATTACAAACAGAAAAATCAGCATTCTCCTAGGATTAACAAAAACCCTAGAATTTTATAAAACTCATGAACACAATCCCAAATTACACAGTAATAACACACACATATATATGTATGCATATATATGGTAAGGTATATACATATATATGTATATATACAAGGAACCAGGAAAATCTTAACTCACATGAGAAGACAAAGACGTGACTCCAATATGTAATTAATATAGATGTTAAAATTATTTGAAAAAGTCTTTATAGCATCTACTATTAAAAACATCTAAAAAGGGCAAATGCTCAGGGAATCATTAGGGTCTCACTAAAGAAACAAATGAAGAACAAATGGAAATTTTAAAATGGAAAAGGACAATAACTAAAGTAAGCTGGAAGGACACAATGGCACAATGAAGATAGAAAAAAGAGAAGAGTACCAAAGTTTCTAGGTAAATAAAAATTGTCCAATCTGGAAAATGGGAAGGAAGCATTAGGGTGGGTAAGGGAAAGAACAGCATCTCTGGGCCCATGAAGTACAATATTAATTTCAGATTACCACTGTTTCAGAAGCAGAGGAGAAAGGAGGTAGTAATGCAGAAATGTATTTGAAGAAATAATTCCTCATTATGTCTCAAATTTGACGAAAGACAAGGGTCTGTAGGCTCTGGAACAGGATAAAAAAGGATTCCATACCCAGAAACATTATCATAAAACTGCTGTAAACTACAAACAAAGGAGAAATAACATATAGAGAAAGCAACTATTCAAATGACTGTGTATTTCTTATCAGAAATCACAGAGTACAAAGGGAAGTAGAACAACATCATTGAAGTGCCATAAAGAATGATAGCTTAGTCCAGAGCAATAGCTCACCAGGTAAGCATGCTTGCCTCCATGCCTGACAGTCTTGGTTCAATCCCTAAACCCTACATGATAGAAGGAGAGGACTGATTTCTGTAAGTTGTGTTTTGATCTCCACAAGCACAATGTATGCATACATAAAACAAAAATAAATGTAAGAAATAATAGTACACTGAAAAATCTGTATTTTATATGGAAATTTACTTTAGGAATAAAAGTGAAATAAAGATATTCAGATAAAGGAAATAGATTGCTAGTAGACTGAAAATAATTACTACAAACAGTTTAGAGACAGGCAACTGATCACAGAGGGAAATCTGAATCATCAACAATGAAGGAAGAATACCAGATTTGGTTTTTTAAAACATAAATATAATAATATCATTTCTTTTCAATCATCTAAAATATGAAGATGTTGAAACACCAATTATAACAATGTAAAAACAGATGTAGTAGAACACGACTGTGCTACCTACTCAGGAGGCCAAGGTAGGAGAATCAAATGAACCTAGGAATATGGGACCTGATAGGAAACATAGTGAAACTCTACATAAAACGACAACACCCCAAAGCAAACAGACAAAAGCAATGCAACAATGTCCAGTGCAATTCTCAATGCTTGTAGATATATGACAACAGAAACAGAAATGGGACCAGGTAAGGAGACTTATAAAACAGTTAAGTACACATGATAATTCCTAGAGAAAACTCAAAATAAGTTATGTAAATAGATATTGTCCAATATACAACCAAGGGCCAGGTGTGGTAGTACTTACCTGCAACCTCAATGCTTAGGAAGCAGAGGAGGCAGGGGGATCACAAGTTTTAAGCCGGTCTGGGTGGTTTAACAAGTTCTAAAATAGCCTGAAATTGAAAGAACCAATAAATAGAAAAATCAACATAGGACTTTAATCTCAGCATCCAGGAAGCAGATCAGGCAGATCTCAAGGCCATTCAAGGGCTACATAGTAAAACTGTCTCAAAACAAATAAAAGTCAACCAACCAAACAAAAAAGTATACAACTAAATAATACCACAGACTAATTATTTGCTAACACATACAGAATAGCCTACTAAAAAGCAGAGCATACATTTTTAAAGTATTATGAATTAGGAAACAAGCTTTGGCAAAATTAATATAATTGAAATCACTGGGCTACATAGCAAGACCCTGTCTCAAAAAAATAACACCAGATACTCAGTGGTGAAGTATGTTTGTGTACCAGGTTCTGGGTTCAATTCTCAGCACAGCAGATAGATAAATAACTATGTAATACAAAAAATGTTTAAATTCTTTTAAGGCAGGAAGAGGAACCACTACCAAATAAAATGAAAAGAAGCAGTGAATAAATAATGAAATGATACAACTAAATGCAAGGGTATCAATAATTACATTAAAGGTAAAAAGAGTACAATATTCCAATTAAATGAAAAATTCCAAATGGATTAAAAATATTACCCATTAGTAGGGACTGAACTGTATGCTCCCTAGTTTATATACTGAAGCCTAATTCATATATTATACTTGGAGATAGGATATTTATAGAGATAACTGAATATTAAATAAAGGGCTAGAACTACAGATCAGAAGTAGAGTGCTTGCTTAGCAAGCACAAAGCCCTGAGTTCAATCCCAAGAATAGCTATAAAAAAAAAAAAAACAGTTAAAGAAAAGTATGAAAGCAGAGCCAGTAAAGAATTTGCATAAGAAGAGAGAGGAACAGTGTCAAGAGGAGAAAAGCAAAGTCACAGCAATTATGCCACTTCCAAGTAGAAAGCAGGCCCTCACCAAACAATAAATCAGAGTCAACTTTTATTTTGCAATTCCCAGCCTCTAGAACTGTTGAAAGAGAAATTTTTGTTGTTTAAGCCACCTAGTCTGTAGTGATAGCTACAACAGACTAATGAACCCAACTATATGTTATCTACAAGAACACACTTCAAATGTAGTAATAATAGTTCTATATAAGGATGAGTTAGGTAAGGTGATGCATACCGACAATTTTAGTATTTGTGTTGGAGACAGGAGGACCTTCAGTTGAAGGAAGCCTGGGATAAATAGGGAGTTTGAGGTCATCCAGAACTGGATAGAGAGAGACTGTCAACCAAAGGGATGAGTCTGGAAAGATGACTTAGAGTTAAGAGCATGGCCTGCTCTTCCAGAGGACCTGGGTTCAATTCTGAATACACACAAATATTTGTAATTCCATTTTACAACCTTTTGTAACTCCACTTCCAAGAAATCTGATGCCCTATTAAAAGTCTGATGCCCTATTCTGGCCTCCATGGGCATGAGGCACTCACATGGTACACAGACACAGATGGAGAAAAACACCTGTACACATAAAATAAGTAAATGAAAAACAATGTAAAATTATGGGAAAAGGTGAACTACTAAAAAAGAAAAACTTGAGTGATCATATTTATAACAGCTAAAGTAGAATGCTGAGTGAGAAACTAAGAAAAGATTCACCCAGGAAAGTGTCTGACACTACATAAGAAAAACAAGGCCCCAAAAAACCCAACCAACAAACCAACTGACCAACCAACCAATCACCCAACTGAACAAACAAACAAAAAACTATTGGTTTCAAAACCAGGAGCAGTTGCACATTCCTGTAATCCTAGTGCTAGGAAAGCTGAGGCAGAAGGACAATGAGATCAAGGCCTGCTTGAAGGACACAGAGAGTCTGAGGCCAGTCTAAGTCACATAATAAGACCCTATCTAAAAAACACACTACCACCAACACTGCTCCTGAAAGTGTATGTATCTAACAAGAGACTTTTTACAATGTGTGAAGTAGAGCTGGAGAGATGTCTGTCACTGAAGGGCTTACCACACAAACATAAAAAAGACACTTGATGTAGATTTCTGGCTCTACATGCACATACAGACGCATCACATATGTGAACACATATGTATAACACACACATACAGTATTTGAAAACTGAAATGGACAGGAGAAATAGACAGACTTGCCACTTTGATGCTCAATTTTTAGGAACTCACTGAACTAGTAAATAGAAACTTTAACAAGGATGTAGAATTAAATAACATCATTAACTGCATGCAAATAACATACAGAACATACCATTAAAAACATACTTTTTCAAGTACATGTGACTACCACAAAGCAAGCTTTAACAAACTTAAAATAACTAAAATTATACTAAGCATGCTTGCTACCAGATTAGAAAGAAATTAAAAAAACAAGTATAGAAAGATAAAAAGAACATTTCTAGACATTCAAGAATTAATAACCATTCCTCTAAACAACATTCTGAGCTTCATGGCAAGTCCCTGATTCAAAAAACCATCACTACTGCCACCATTCCTGGAAATATGTGTACATAACAAGAGACCTTTAAAATATGTAAAGTGAAAACCACAAAGAATATTAGAGAATATTTTATACTGAACAAAATATGAAAATATAAAAGGAAATGTATGAGACACAGCTAATGAGCTTAGAGAAAAATCTTACATCACCCAATGAATAAATGATTTTTTTTGAGACAGGATCTCACATACTCCTGCTTCTACTTCCCAGGTGCTGGGGATACGGGTATACACCACACAACTATATCTTGTTTTATGTGGTGCCGGGGCTCAAACCCAGAACTTCGTGGATGCTAGTCACTCTACCAACCGAACTATCTCCAGCACCTTGAAAAAAATTATACTGAAATATTATTTGAGTCAGTTCTCTCATTCTATTATGCAAGTCTCAGGAGCTGAACTCAAGTTATCAGGCTTGGCAGCAGGTACTGCCACTGAGCCATTTTACCAGCCCACCCCTGAAAAAATTTAAATCAATAATCTCAGCTCATTCCTTAAGAAAGTAAAAGAAAAGACATTTACAAACTGAAGAAGTATCACAAAACAGAAACAAATGAAATTTAAAAATAGAAAAACAACATAGACAAATCAAAAGGAAAGGATTATTTTAAAAGCATAAGGGGTTGGAGAGTTTCAGGACAGCCAGGGCTATACAGAGAAACCCTGTCTCAAAAACAAAAGAACAAACAACAAAACACTGTCACATCTCTCATGAGAGCAACAGTGACTGTTAACATAATAGCAATTTGGACTTAGAATATGCAAAAAGAATATTATCATGACCAAGAAGGATTCATTTCAGGTACCCAAAGATGGTTCTATATTTAAAATTTAATCAGAATTATACAATTGTTGCCCACTGTAAAAAGAAGCATCTCTGACAAAAACTGATAGCAGAACTAATCTATGGGGATAAACAACTATTTAGAAGTCAATTTGACAGGCATATCATGTTCATTTAGCAAAACTGCTTCAGTTTACCTTCTAGGGCCTATGACTTCCCCAGCCATAGGCTTTTGGATGGGCTAATAGTACCACATAATGATGTGTTTTCTTAGATATATATGTGTGTGCTTCGTTTTTAAAATTGTTATAAAGATTTTGTTTTTAAATGTTTCTTTTCCAGCAGTCACCTTCAGCCTGTAGAATTGTGATTGAGTTTTGATTTTTGACCTTGTATCATGTGATTTGCCTGAGCACCCTTACTAGTCTTAGATTTTTTTCTTAGTAGAGTCCTTTCCTTGGGGTTTTCAACATTATCTAATCATGTCTTCTTTCAACAGAGATACTTGTTTTTTCTTTCTAGTTAGGATGCCTTTTATTTCTGTTTCTTGCACCTCTGTACTGGTTTGCTTTCTTAGCCTGTTTAGTAGAAATGGCAAAAGCAAATATGCTGGTCTTGTGTTTGAATCTAGGCTTGGATCATTCAATTTGATATTTTCTCTAGAACTTTTATTATTATTATTATGAACAAAGAAATCACACTTTCTATCCTTGTATATCCTTATTCAAGGTCCTTTCCCCTAAAGACTTTTTAAAAATCAAGCACAGAAAGTGTCTTTTTTCTATGTTTCTGAGGATTTTTATTATTAAACACTATTGAAGTTTTCAAAGCTTTTTCTGCATCTGCTGTCACAATCTTATGGATAGACTTCTCTGAGAATTTTTAAATGATTTTCTAGGGGAAGGAACTAATGAGACCCACTCGTGTCTAAGGATTTATAGGCAGGTAATGGTTGCTGGGGAGAGGGAGAGGCACTTTCTTCAGTGGGGTAGCCACTGGTAAGGTGTTCACCATGCTCCAGTAAATAACCTCTCACCTATGCTCTTGTAAATAACCCTAATGGGAAACTCACTGGGTGACACTCCCAAAAAAACCATCAAAGTAGGGGGACTATATGACAAATGTAGGAACACTGTGGGAAGGGCAAAAGAGATGAAAAAGGAGAGTCAAAATGATAAAAATGCACAATGTACAGGTATGAAAATATAACTAAATTCATTACAATGTATAATATGTGCTAATAAAACTATTAAAAGAAACATCATTGGCAGATGGTGGTAGAGCACACTTTTAATCCCAGCACAAAGGAGGCAAAGGCAATCTGTGAGATCGAGGCCAGCCTTTTCTCTACAGAGTGAGTTCCAGAATAACTAGGGGACTGTTTAACAGAGAAATCCTGTCTTGAAAACCCGCTCTCAAAAAGAAAAGAAATATCATTATGGACTGAAACTGTATCTTTCAAAAATTATATATTTAAATCTTAATCCCCAAGTTGGTAAGGTTTAGGGGGTTAAGGAAATAATTATAGTTAAATGAAGGCCAAAGGGCGGGTCCTTTACCTCATAGAAGCTCTCAGAGGAAGGACAGCAAATGAAGTTCCCTGCTATCCTTTCCCCCTAGGGTGTGCACACAAGAAAGGACATGTAAGGGCAAATAAAAAGACAAAACAAAACAAAACAAACCCAAACCCCCACAAATCAGAAAGACACATCACCAGAAACCAACCCTATTGGCACCTGATCTTATACTTTCAGCCTCTAGAGCTGTGAGAAGATAAGTTTAAAGTATTTAAGCCCCTGAAGATGAGATGTTTTATTTTCATTTTAATCACTTTTAGTGGTACTAATGACTAATCTATACCTTTATCAACTGTGGTATCTTCTCATGGTAGCCTATGCAAAACAAAGTCCATGCATAGGATCTGTATGCTGAAAACAACAAAGTATCAATGAGATAATTAAAGATCTAAACAAATAGAGAGGCATACTGTATTCATGGTTGTTAATTCTCTTAAAATGACTTTCAATATAACTTAGTTCCTAACATAGTCCTAGCAAGATACTTTAAAACATATAAGCAAGATTATCCTAAACTCTATGCAAAAAGACAAAAGAAAATGAACATACATAGCCTAATAATTTTGGCAGGGTAGAATAAAGTTAGAGACTTCACATTACTTAATTTTAAGATTTACTATAAAGCTTCATGAATGAAGGTACTGTAGTACTGATGGAAGACATATACAAATAAATGGACCAAAATAGACAAATAACTCTTAAAAGAAAATATAGGAACTGGTTATGGTGGTGCATGTCTGTCATCACAGCACTCAAATGATGAAAGGCAGGCAAAGCAAGAGTTTCTGGTCATACAGGACCTGAGTGTCTTAGTTAGGATCTCTATTGTTGTGAATAGATACCATGACCATAGTAACTCATAAAGGAAAACACTTAACTGGGGCTGGTTTGCAGTTTCAGAGTTTTATAACCCCTTATCTTTACGGAAGGAAGCATGGTGGTATGCAGGCAGATATGGTGTTAGAGAAAGGGCTGAGAGTTCTAATTTGTATCTGCAAGCAGCAGGAAGAGACTCAGATATACTAGGCCTGACTTGGGTTTCTGCTCCCAGTGCCACACTTCCTTGAACAAGGTCACTTCAAGAAGACTACACTTCCCAAAAGTATCAGTCCCTATGAGCCTACAGGGCCATGTTCATTCAAACTATCACACTGGGTTACATATCAAGACATTAAACATTTAAAAAATTAAAAAACATAGGTGTAAAATTATACAACATCAATCTGGACAATAACTGGTTTGGAATTTAACTCCTAAGGCTCAACAAAAAATAATAATTACTATATAATCACACACGTGGAATCTAAAACAAACAAAATCAATAGCAGTAGAAAGCAGAATGGTAAATACAAGAGGCTGAAGGGGATTAGAAAAATAGATAGGATTAAATGATAAGTATTTGAGATGATAGATGTGTTGAGTTTTATCTAAGCATTTATTAAGAGTAGCACCATCCATAATGGGCTAAAATTTCCCACATCATTAATCAAGAAAATGACCCATAAGGCCAATCAAATGGAGGCATTTTCTCAATTAAGCCTCTTTCTTCCCAGGTAACTCTAGTTTGTATCAAGTTTACAAACATACTAACCAGCACAGTATCCCCTAAATATATACAACTATACTCAGTATTACCTTTTTAAAAATCAGAACAGAGATAGATACCACCAATAATATTTTGTAGTGTTGAGAATTGAGTTCAGGCTCTTGCCTATTCTAGGCAGGTGTTATGCCACTGGACTACACCCTCAGTATTTGTATTTTGGGGATCCTGCTATGTAGTTCAGGGTAGTCCAGAACTCATGGTCCTCTTGTCTCAGCCTCCTAAATGCTGGGGTTACAGCTATATGCAATTTTGTTCAAAAGATAACTAATTTGGAGAGAAAGGTCAGACAGGGATTTATGTAGACTGAATTTTTGTTACTAGATGATCTCATTTATATCATATTCATGAAATAACCAAACTCCTGAAATAGAGAACACATAGAAGTTTCCAGCAGTCTAGGTCTGGACTGGGGGTTAGGGAACAGTGAATGTGGCCTTGAGGGAGCCTTAAGGAGATGCAATATTTTGGGCCTGATCATGTCAATGTCAAAATCCTTTCTGAGATAATATACTATACTTCTGAAAGATGTAATGAACAGTATACAGGCCCTCTCTGTATTATTCTTGAACTGTATGTATATATTCTTCAAATTGTATGTAAAACAATCATCTTAAAAGTAAATATATAATTTCAAAATTAGGTTATAAATACATAACTCCATTTTATATGACACACCTGAGAAAACAAAATGACACAGAATCAATCTATAGTTGCCAGAGTTTATAGGATGAGCGATAATATAAGAGAAGAGCATGAGACAGCTTTTGGGGGAGATAAAATTACTCCCTTTCACTGACCAGTTAGTTACACCAATCTACATTTGTTAGCTTTATCAACTTGTATTAATAGCAAGATTTCACTGTAATTTTACAAAAGCAAATAGTGAAAAACTGATGGTAGATTGTAATATCCTGCAGAATTTGTTTTCTGGATATAAGAGAATTTAAAATCCAACTGAGGAAATTATTTCTGAAAAATCATTTGAAAGAGAAGCAGGTTTCCTCATAGATTTCATTCCCAAACTATTCTGTCTCCATTCTTTCTAGAAATTGTTGTGGAAAATAACTGCATGAAACCCGGGACACATTTATTACTAAGCTATTATTGAAGACAATTGCATATAATGATACAGCAAAGAAATGTACCAAAATACAATTCTACAAAACATTGTTTGAGACCTTTGTATGCTCTATCATAACGAATAAGGCAAGCCAAGGTACTGGTTATGATTCCATATAGCACCAGAAAGCTCAAAGACAAACTAAAAACTCAAAAACTCATAATCTTAACTAAAGAATTAATCCTCTTTAACTTTATAATGGTGAAAAAGTATATATTAAAAACCATACTTGGAATTTTGATTTATCCAGGCTAAAGATAAATGATACTCTACTCTTTCATGATGTGAGACAGCAGCATTGAGCAATAGCTCCCAGTAAGCAATGTCATTCTTAGGAAACAACCTACACACTGTTGTTGCCATGATGTTCCATGGGATAAGAGTATTAAATGAATTTTTAATTTCGAGTTGACATAACTCCAGGGCATAACATCATTGTAAGTTAAAAAGCATCTGTATGTTACCCTTAAATACTCAATGCATCAGCAATCTAATTTTACTGTAACTGGTTATTTTTCATTTTCTCTGATACTAGTAATTTATAGTTTCCTAGTTTGTGGTACTGATTCCTATATAACTTTTACCACATCTATGTTAAAATATAAAAACATACTTACCTGGGGTTTGTCCATTTCCTGTCTTTCTTGGGGAAACAGATATATGAAAGTTGAGCTGGAATGAGCAGAGTAGACACCATTAGATTTACAGTGCTCAGAATCATCTGCTCAGAAATCCCTTCATATGAGCCAGTTAGAAGGCCACTCTCTGGAAGAGTATGGGCAATTATAAGGTTTGTTTAGTTTTTAATGACAGGGTCTCTTTACATAGCCCTATCTGGCCCTGAATTCAGAGATCTGCCTGCCTCTGCAACCCAAGTGATAGAATTAAATGGATACATTACCACATCTGGCAGCAATGATAAGTTTTAGTAACAGCAGGAAAATTTTCATTACAATATGTGAACTCTTACAAAAGGCATATGGCATATATACGTATGTATTTCTTCTTGTACTACCGAAGATAGCACTAGTGCTAGGGCCTTGAGCATGCTATGCCATGAGATGCTATATGCATGCTATACCACTGAGAAGCACAGAATGAAATTTAGTAACACCAAACTTAAGAAATTCTACCAGTATAACTTGTAAGTAGAAATTCAGGATGAATTGCTACACAGTTGTTTAAATAATGTATGGAACTATACACTTATTGTCTACATGTTATGTGTAGCTCATAAAAGTTTAGAAAATGTTACAGAAAAATATTTTAAGCTGAATTTCTAAATGAAAAGTTTTATAAAATCGCAGGAATACATTTTATATCTACAAATTGTTAACTATTAGGTGAGACATAGCTCTTGCATATCTAAGAATGGACATTTAATTGAGTAAAATTAGTTCCTGTTTTCATCCCTCTACTTTCCAATTAATTTATAACTCAAATGTTACTTACTATACATTATTAAACTTACTAAAAACGAGCTATTATCCAAATGGTACCTCAATTCGCATACTTTAGTGTCTGTCTATCCCTCTCAGACTTCAAACTATCCCAAGCCTAGTAAGTCTCTTTTTCTTCTCCCTCACCTCACTGAGCTGTCTAGCTCAGGCGCGGCAAAGAGGTCTTTAGAAGCCAATTCAATCCAGCACCTTTCCCTGCGACTCCCAAGAGGGTTACTTTGGCGCGTCTAAGAGAGGAGAACACTGTGCAGAGCACTGTGCTTATAAAATGTGTCAAAGCCAAAGCTTAATAAGACTTAATCCTAACTAGCCTCATAACTGTGTCCGTTATTAAGACCTCAGACCCTAATTCACTGCTTTCTCAAGCCCCCATCATTCCACCTCCCGGTCTCTCACATCAAAGATACTCACGAACCTCCCTTCATGCATTCCTTATAACTCTCCACCACTCAGCTTGCGGGCCCCAGGGGCTAGACCCTCAACCTTACTTAACCAGATTTCTGAGGGATGTTGAGTGAACCGTTTGGAGAATGGCCCTGAAAACCACTTCGGTCTCCGCCCTACTAGCTGTTCCTCCCGCTGCTTAAACTGGAATGGCTGTTAGTTCTACGCATGCTCCAGGATACCTTTGAGATTGCATCCGCCAATAGCCAACAAGGTGCAAAGAAGGCGACCAGGCCCAACGCAGGCGCAGAGTGGACCGGGCAGAGTCAGTGATGTAACTGACGGGGTGGAGCGGGAAGGGGGGGGCGTGGGGGGACGCGGATATTATCTGCATCTACTGTCTCGCCTATGCTCCGTGGTCGGCTTAGCAGAGCTGGTGTTTATTTTGCAGAGATCAGCATTTCTAAGGCATCAAGTCACCATTTGAGTGTTTGTGTGTGAGAGGGGGGGAGGTGAGGGAGGGAGGAAGAGAGAGAGAAAGAGAGAGAGAGAGAGAGAGAGAGAGAGAGAGAGAGAGAGAGAGAGAGAGAGAGAGAGAGAGAGAGAGAGATTAAGAAAAATATTCTAAGGAGAAATTTGTATGGTGAGTTCAGAGGGCGGCTGCGGGTTGTAGATGTAATTAACAAGAAGACAGTTTGGGCCGAATGTTTTACCTGCTTTGATTAGGCGTTTAGGGGAAAGCCCCTGGCTCCATCCATTGTCTAGAACTATAGTTTGCTTTCTAGCATATAAAAGACCATAGGACTCTGAACAAGCTGACAAATTAACAACCACGTGAGACCACAGGCATACATTGAAAAGAGTATGTTGTGTATTAAGTGGTGGCTGATAGGGTCTCTCTCCAAGGAGAGCAGTCTGTCACTGTTTTGGTAATAGGAAGATGTGTGCATTTACTACATGGTGTGGGATTTTCTCCACCAAGAGACAGGGCTTTCATATTTTATTCTGGGCATTATGGGGAATCTTAAGAGAGCTGAAGAAATCTAACATTGTATACTGAACTTAAAATTACATATAAAGCTGCAAGCAGTTACTTACTGCCCACTTCATTGCTTTCTTGTAGTGTACTCAATAAATTATTCTTTTTAAATGGTGTGAGATATGCCAAATAAAATCCTCATGTCTTAGTGTTACCCATCACCTTCCTGGAGGCCCTTTCCCCAGACTGAAATAGTGGGCAGGCTAGATTTCCAATCACTGGTCTTTTGCAAATTTTGTTTTTCTCTGTGTTTGGTGGCAAGTCAAGCAGTGGCTGTATCAGGTGGTGGCACAACTTCAAACAAACTTGCTTGAGAAGTTTGTTCCACAGATTTTGCTACCACAAAACTTAAAGAACTCAAAAACCCCCTACAACCTGAAGTGGAGCATTTCCTCAATTGACCTAACAGAAGGATTGCAGTGACTGGTACTGAAGAGGCAAAGCTATAGTTGGTTCAAACACAAGCTGCAATAGCTATGATCAGTGCTAAGAGGCAAGGCTATGATTGTCTAAAGCAAATGGCCGTGGTTAGTGCAAATATTTGTAGAGCTAAAGGTTCACATACTAGAAGCCTGCACAAAGACTTTAAGGGTACCATTAAAGGTAAACAAAACCTTCCTAAGAATAATGCTTTAAGAGATTCTTCCTGCCAACTCACAATTTCCCTCTTCTCTGCTTTTTGTACATTATTAGCTTTCACTTTTATTAGTATTCATAAGTGTAGCAGGGCACTTATAAGCCAGTATAAAACAGTTCTAATAAATGGGACTTCATCATATAATAAATGCATATAATAAATGTTTCATATAAATGTCCTCAGGTACTCTCCCAGGACAGCAACATCTACCTCACTCTGGGACCAACCTGACATCTTCTTTCATTCAGATTGTTTTAATTATCACTGGTTCTAATGGTCCTTTTAACCTACCCAAGATTTCTATCTGGATAGAACAAAAGCACTCCAGCCAGCTGTGTGACATAAGGTACAGCTCTTTATTTCTCTAGGCTACGTCCTCATCCATAAAATAGTGATATCAATGTCTGCCCCATTTAGGCAGTGGTGATAAATGAGTTGATAATTGTAGAAGATGTAGAACATCTGCTACATGGAGGTGCCAAGTGACTTTGATCATCATTTAAGTGAAATCTCTCTCTCTCTCTCTCTCTCTCTCTCTCTCTCTCTCACACACACACACACACACACACACACACACACACACACACACACACACTTTTTCCCCTAGAAAAGGCTAGTTTAAGCTGGCATTGAGGTCAGTAATGTGGCAGACCAGCAATCACATGGTAGGAAGTTGAGTAGAGAGGATTTAGAGAAATAATAAGGAAGCCCAAAAAGCTGGGAGTGGGAAGAAACCAAAGATTTTAAAAACACATGCTTGAAGAAGACATAGAAGAAGGGAAAAAGTTACACTTTTCTGAATAATTCAGAAAAGTAAGTAGACTTATGATCCTACATGGCTACATGTAGGGAAAATAAAAATGGAAAATTTTACTTAAATTGCAAGCTTCTTGTGAGAAAAAAATATCTTAAAAGAACAAAAAAGCCAATAAAGAGTCTCTGACAACAGGCACAGGAAGTGAAATATGTTGTGTGTGCCTTACACTACGCGAAGTAATACTGAACTGCCTTAAATAGGCACACAATAGTCCCATTGCTCTCATCTGTTAGATAAAGAAACTGCTCCAGTGATCAATACTTGTTCAAGGTCATACATTCACAAATTTGGATTCATAACTTCCACTCAGAAATACTATTCTTAGTTTATTTATTATTCTATAAAATTTCTGGAAGGTATCTGAGTATGTAAATATTGTCCTTCTTAGAAAATGTGAATGAGGACTAACCAGATACCTGGGACTGATAGAGATGTTTAATAATGATGAGTACAGGCAAATTTGGATAAAAGGAGCACAGAGAGAAATAAAAAGTGATGAAATGAGGATAGTGAGAAGCAGAGTGAAAGCAGGAGGATATATGGCAGAATAAAGAAATGACAGATTTAAAATTTTTGGGTTTTTTTCCTTTTTTATGATTACAAATAAAGAAGTCACACTTTATAACCTTGTATATCCTTATTCAAGGTCCCTTCCCCCTCCCACCACATCAGGTCATTTTTTCTTCTCCACAACTCCCCCTCCCTTCCCTAGGCAGGGAGCAAACAGTCCTATGGTCCCACTGACCCAATAATGCTTAGTATAGTCTCCACTCCTGGCACATACAGTTTTCTCCCCCCTCCCTTAAGACTGAGTCAGGTGTTCCTCTAGTAGGAGTGGAAACCAAGGAGTCAGTCCAGGGTGTTTCTGATCCCAAGCTGTTCAGTGGTTGTGGTTTGCAGCTTGGGCATGCTTTGCTTTTTTCTTGTTTGTTTGTTTGTTTAGAGTCCACTAATAAGTGAGTACATACCCTGCTTATCTTTCTGGGTTTATGATACCTCGCTCAGGAGGATATTCTCCAAATCCATCCATTTGCCTGCAAATTTTAGGATATCATCTTTTCTTACTGCTGGGTAGTACTCCATTGTGTATATGTACCACAGTTGGTTGATCCATTCTTCAGCTGATGTACATCTAAGGGGTTTCCAGGTTCTTGCTATTACCAATAATACTGCTATGAACATAGTTGAACTAATGACATTGGAGTGCAAATGTGCATCTTTAGGGTATACACCCAGAAGTGGTATTGCTGGGTCCTTATGGAGATTGATTCTCAGTTTTCTGAGAAACTGCCATACTACATTACAGAGTGGTTGAACAAGCTGACACTCCCACCAACAATGGAGGAGTGTTCCCCTTGCTCTACAACCTCTCCAGCATCTGTGTTATCTGTGTCTTTTATCTTAGCCAATCTAACAGGTGTCAGGTGGTATCTCAAAGTTGTTTTGTTTTGCATTTCTCTGATGGCTAAAGATGATGAGCACTTTTTCAGGGGCCTTTCAGCCATTCATAATTTTTCTGCTGAGAATTCCCTTTTTAGATCTAAACCCCATTTTTTGATTGCGTTATTCAAGGTTTTGGGCTCTAGATTCCTGAGTTCTTTATATATCTTAGAGATCAATACTCTATCACTTGTAGAAAAGCCCCCCAAAAGTTTGTTGAAAAGATTGGTTCTCAATGGAGCAGTGTTCAGTGGTATGCATTGGGAGTGCAGTGGATTGTGGGTATTGTGACATCATGAAGTGATTCATATTCATATTTACAAATATACACTCTCTCCTCTTTCTCCCTCCTTCCATCCCTCCCCACTTGCCTCATATATACATAAATAAATAAAATGCTGAAAAATCCAAGTGTCAGAAACTTATTCCTCAATATCTTGGATGACTGGCCATTTGGAGAGGTGTTTAGGTCATGAGAACTCCACCTTCATTAATAAATTAATATGACTTGTGTGCAGGATAGTTTTGTCAACCTGACACAACTTAAAGTCATTTGAGAGAGAAGGACTGAGGACTTTGAAATTCAGACCCTGTCCAGAAGTGAGCAGGTTCTAGAGCCTAATCCCATGTCCGGGGAGTCACTCTCTGGAACCAGGGTCGATCTGTAGAGTCTGATCCCAGACTCTCCTTAGCGGACAGGACTAGGTTTTGGCTGTGAGGGGCTCCTCCAGCCACATCTAAAAGAGGGGACTTTGTACAACTGGACCCTATCTGCAGGGCAAACTGCATCATCAGAGAAGGACTGAGGCTTTGAAATTTAGACTCCTGTCCAGAGCAGACCACTTGCTCAGAGGAGACAGGAAACACACAAGCCTTCTTGCCACAGCTAACTAGGAGCTGCCTAATCGTGAACCATTGAAGCCACAGGCAGACGCCAGTGCAAAAATAAATATAATAACATAAAGAACAAGGCAAAACCAGAAGAAGCTGGTGGTTCTACAACTGTAAGACCTGAACAGAGCAATGAAGAGGAAACAGAAGGAAACAACATTAAAAACACTTTTATGAAGATTATTGAAGCCTTCAAAGAAGATATAAAAATTCCCTTAAAGAAATAGAAGAAAATACAAACAAAAAATTGGAAGACATGAAGAAATCCTTTAATGAAAACCAAGGAAAGGTAAACCAAAAAATGAAAGGAACATTCCAGGAAATAAAAAATGAAATAGAAGCAATAAAAAAAAGGTGCAAAATGAGGTAAAGATGGAAATAGAAAATCTGAAGAAAAGAGCAGGAACTACAGATACAAACATAACCAACAGAATCCAGGAAATGGAAGCGAGAATCTCTGGAGTGGAAGACTCAGTAGTGGAAATAGATACATCACTCCAAGAAAATACTAAAACCAAAAAAGCCATAACACAAAGTGTTCAGGAAATCTGGAACACCATGAAAAGACCTAACTTGAGAATAATAGGAATAGAAGAAGGAGAAGAATACCAGCTCAAAGGCACAGAAAATGTATTCAATAAAATCATAGAACAAAACTTACCTAACTTGAACAAAGAAATGCCTATAAAGATACAAGAAGCTTACAGAACACCAAACAGATATAACCCCCCTAAAATTCCAGTCGCCACATAATAATGAAGCCACAAAATATACAGAACAAATAAAAAATCTTAAGAGCTACAAAAGAAAGGGGCCAACTTACTTATAAAGGCAGACCCATCAGAATAACACTGACTATTCAATGGAAAGATGAAAGCAAGAAGGGCTGGGTCAGAAGTTATACAGACACTAAAAGAACAGGGCTGCCAAACTAGAATACTATACCCTGCAAAATTATCAATCACCATAGATGGAGTAAACAAGATATTTCATGACAAAGTCAGACTGAAACAATACCTATCTACCAGTGCAGACCTCCTGAAAGCATTAGAGGGAAAACTCCAACTTAAGGATCCCAGATATACCCAGGAAACCATAAACAATCAATAAACACAGAAGAATACCCCAGAAAAAGGAATTACATGCAAGCTACCAGCAAAAATAGCAGGAAATAGCAATCAGTCATCACTAATATCCCTTAATACCAATGAACACAACTTACCTATAAAAAGACACACATTAACAAGATGGATACAAATACATAAGCCATCCTTCTGTTGCCTACAAGAAACACACCTCAATCACAAAGAAAGACACAGGCTCAGAGTAAAGGTTTGGGAAAAGATTTTCCAATCAAATGGTCCTAAGAAACAAGCTGGGGTTGCCATCCTAATATCTATCAAAATAGACTTTAAGCTAAAAGCAATTAAAAGGGACTAAGATGGTCATTACTTATTCATCACAGGAAAAATTGGTCAAGAGATTTCAAACCTGAATATTTATGCCCCTAATATAAGGGTACATAATTATGTAAAAGAAACACTGCTAAAGCTCGAATCCCACATCAATTCTCACACCCAAATAGTGGAAGACCTCAATACCTCACTTTCACCCTTGGATGGGTCAAACAGACATAGACTCAACAAAGAAATAAGGAGTCTAACAGAGGTTATGATGCGAATGGATTGAAAAGATATTTACAGAAGCTTCTACCCAAACACAAAGGAATATACATACTTCTCCACATCACATGGAACTTTTTCTAAAATTGACCACATAATTGGTCATAAAGCAAATATCAACAGATACAAAGAAATGGAAATAATCCTTGTAACATATAGGACCACCAGGGCCTAAAGTTAGAGTTCAACAACATCAACAATCAAAGAAAGCCTACCAACTCATGGAAACAAAACATCACTCAGCTGAACCACCTCTGGGTCAAGGAAGAAATTAAGAGAGAAATAAAAGTCTTCCTAGAATTTAATGAAAATGAATACACAACGTACCCAAACTTGTGGGACAGTTACCATTTACCAAAGTTAAATGAAGACCAGATTAATTACCTTAACAGACCTATAACCCTAAAGAAATTGAAGCTGTCATTAAAAGCCACCCAAGTAAAAAAAAGCCCAGGTCCAAATGGTTACAGTGCAGAATTCTACCAGACATTCAAAGAATTACTACCATTACTGCTCAAACTATTTCACACAATAGAATCTGAAGGAATATTGCCGAATTCCTTTTATGAGACCACAATTTCCCTAATACCCACACCACTCAAAGACACAACAAAGAAGGAAAATTAAAGATCAATTTCCCTCAAGAATTTTGATGCTAAAGTTCTCAACAAAATTTTAGCAAACCGTATACAACAATAAATAAAAAATATCATCCACCACGACCAAGTAGGCTTCATCCCAGACATGCAGGGCTGGTTTAACATTAAAAAAACTTTAAACGTTACCCATCATATAAACAAACTAAAGGAACAGAAAAACATGATCATATCCTTACAAGGTGAAAAAGCCATTGACAAAATTCAATAATCCTTTAGGATAAAAGCCGTGGAAAGATCAGAAATACAGGGAGAATACCTAAATATAATAAAGGCGATAGGCAGCATCAAACTTAATGGAGAAAAAAATCAAAGCAATTCCACTAAAATAAAAAACTAGACAAGGAAGTCCTCTCTCCCCTTATCTATTCAATGTAGTTCTCAAAGTTTTAGATAAAGCAATAAGAGAAAGAAAGAAGATTAAGGGGATACATTGGAAAAGAAGAGGTGAAGCTATCTCTATTTGCAGATGATATGACTGTATATGTAAGTGACCCACAAAATTCTTCCTAGGAACTTCTTTGGCCTATACACTCTTTCAGCCATGTAGCAGGATACAAGATTAACTCAAAGATATCAGTAGCCTTTCTATATACTAAAGATAGAAGGGCTGAAAAAGAAATAAGGGAAACATTACCCTTTATAATAGATGCAAACAGTGTTAAATACCTTTGAGTAACTGTAACCAAAGAAGTAACAAATCTATTTGACAAAAAATTTAAATCACTGAAGAAAGAAATTGAAGAGGATATCAGAAAATGGAAAGCTCTCCCATGTTCCTGAAAAGGTAGGATCAACATTGTAAAAATGGCAATCTTAACAAAAGCAATCTACAGATTCAATGCAATTTCCATCAAAATCCCAACACAATTTTTCTACAGGCCTTGAAAGAACAATGCTAAAGTTTATTTGGAATAACAGGAAAACCAGGATTGGAAGAACAATATTGCTCAACAAAAGAGCCTCAGGAAGCATCACCATCCCTGACTTCAAGTTATACTATAGAGCTACAGTAATAAAAACAGCCTGGTACTGGCATAAAAACAGACATGTGGACCAATGGAATAGAATTGAGGATTCAGACATTCAGACATTAACCCAAAAACCTATGAACACCTGATCTTTGACAAAAGGCCCAAAATATTCAATGGAAAAAAGATAGTATATTTAACAAATGGTGTTGGCATAGCTGGATGGTAGTGTGTAGAAAAATGCAAATAGTTCCAAGCCTGTCACCCTGCACAAAATTCAAATCCAAGTGGATAAAAGACCTCACTATAACCCCAGCCACTTTGAACTTGATAGAAAAGAAAGTGGGAAAAACATTTCTATGAATTGGAACAGGTGACCACTTCCTAAATATGACACCAGTGGCACAGGCATTAAGACCAACAATCAATAAGTGGGATCTCCTGAAGCTAAGAATCTTCTGTAAAACCAAGGACACTGTCAATAGGACAAAATGACAGCCTACAGAATGGGAAAAGATTTTCACCAACCCTACAAGTGATAGAGGACTGGTCTCTAATATATATAAAGAACTCAGCAATCTAGAGCCCAAAACCTTGAATAACCCAATCAAAAAATGGGATTTAGAATTAAAAAAGGAATTCTCAGCAGTAGAATTATGAATGGCTGAAAGGCACCTTAAAAAGTGCTCTTCATCTTTAGCCATCAGAGAAATGCAAATCAAAACAACTTTGAGATAACCTAACACCTGTTAGATTGGCTAAGATAAAAGGTACAGATGACAGCCTATGCTGGAGAGGATGCGGAGCAAGGGGAACACTCCTCCATTGTTGGTGGGAGTGTAAACTTGTTCAGCCACTTTGGAATACAATATGGAAATTTCTCAGAAAATTGAGAATCAATCTCACCAAGGACCCAGCAATACCACTTCTGGGTGTATACCCTAAAGAGGCACATTCACACTCCAAAGGTATTAGCTCAACTATGTTCAAAGCAGCATTATTTGTAATAGCAAGAACCTGGAAACAACCTAGATGTCCCTCAACTGAAGAATGGATTAACAAACTGTGGTACATCTACACAATGGAATACTACTCAGCAGTAAGAAAAAATGATATCCTAAAATTCACAGGCAA